>DWGW01001851.1:0-10581 GCA_018247775.1 Udranomia orcinus
GTATATCATTGTCTTAGATATATAAAATAACACGTACAGGTTCAAATGTAGCTTAAATAGTGAATAGAATAAAATTTTAAAGATGTTCACTTCAACTGTAATGCGAATAAACATTTACATACATAATATTTCACTGAATTTAATTCTGTTATTCAAAAGGAAGCAACAACCCTGTCCAGTTCGTCTTCGTTGAAACACAGCATCATAAAGCAATAGAGCCGTCGCCGATCGACATGACTGCCGGAGCCTCGTGCTGTGTAGTACTGTTGCTCCTCTGGCGAATATCTCCCGTTGTCCAGTCTACAAACCTAACCATTAATATAACGTAAATAACGTTATCAGGAACGGATAAAAATGTGTTCGCGTTGATATTTTATGTTTATTCGGTTTACTTTATACGTTTATACTTACTTTTTATATTTGGTTACGGTTTACGGTTTACTTTATATGTTTATAATTTATTCATAGTGATCAGTTAAATAGTTACGACGTAAAGCATTATAAACAATTATAATATTAGTTAAGATTTTGATATATAAGGTTTCGAAAGTTCAGATCTACATAAATGTATACAAACCTGATTTAATCTTGAAATGAGTTACAGTAACTTTAACATCAAAGTCTATGGCAACTTTGCGAATACAATAATTTATTAAATACAATAATATTAACGGCAGCTTATAGTATTATTCGACAGAACCCAGGAATTTGTTCAACTATAATAAAAAAAAATAATGACTTGAACAATCTCTGTCTACATTTTGATTTTTCATATAACTTGCGGTTTACAAACTGTTGCTTTCGTCACATTTAATTTAACTTAGTAAATACCAAGCATCACCAGTCAGAAATTATGTAATAGAGACTATTTAGCCTATTAACCTAGCGTTGCAATCGTTGTAATTAACTATTATTGACAGCGATCTTTCTTTACCTTTTTACCATTCTCGTTATAACATCTGAGCTCTTCAAAGTGGGTATTCAACATAGATTTCGGGTGCCTGAAGTATTCTTTCAGTTCTGCGTAACGGCCTAAATGCTGAAAATTATTTTTAGAAAGAGACATTTTCTATTTTGAAAAAAAATTATTGGTATACGCTCACTCTTATTAAAATCAATGTGTTGTTGTCCTTTAAGACAAATTTGGAGCATCTCGCTAAGTATTTTGCCTTACAATATCCTTTATATTTGATGACGGCATTGTGTAAGGATGCACGGAAGGATGCAAGAAAATATTGCTATTATAAAGTTAACTAACTTTTAGAACGGGTTTATAACAATATTTAAACTCAATTCAACCTACTTCAGGGTCAATTGAACCACTTTTTCTGATGGTGTCTTGCGGGAATTCAGTTGGAAAAATTCTTCTTAGCTCAACATCTTCACTGGAAATAATTATATTAATATATGTTTAAAACTATACCTGAGAAGTTGTAATGTTACTGACATGTTATATTTTCAGTATTAAATTCATTTCGTTCGTTGTTTTCTTTTGTAGATCGAATCGAATCGAATGCCAGCCTGGTTTTGACAGAGTGCAATATAATATATTCGGGTCGTAGAGGCGAAGGTCAAAAAATCCTGATAACATATATCCATTCAATCCACACGCAATAAAATAAATATATCATTGTATTTATAAAATATATTATTTACACTTACTACGTATACATTACACTAGTACTTTCTTGTCCCATGTGATGTAAAACCTATGAAGGAAAGTTGAATTGTATGAAAAAAAAAAAACTATTTTGTAATTGTAACTACGAAACGAGTCACTTATGGCATTACCTACTAAGTAATGCAGATCGTAGATAAGTGTTGCTATGGTCTTAGTTTTTATCTTTTGCCTTGATTTTATTATGTGAGTATGAGTATATACTCACGTCATTACATATGTAATATTATATATTTTATTACTTACATATAATTTATTACTGTATCCAATCTTTATGTAATTTATAGTCTCATTTCTACCCAAAACTTTACGATATGACGTCTTTCGTGTTTCTAGAATTATGCCTTAATATAATATAACATAGTAATATATAATAATATAAGCAGAATGCATAGTACTTACGAGATACACGATTATTTTTAAGCTACGTTTCCACGACATGCTTGTTATTGATAAAAATAAAACTAAACCACATACAACATGAAACCTGAAAAACGTACAATATTTCTATAAAATCTTATCAACACGCCAATAAAATTGTATTTTACTACTCAAAATAAGTTTAAGTTAACCAATTTTAAAAATATTACTAGGATAGGTACTATTTTGGTTATTGATTGGACCAACTTATACTCGTATATCAGGAAAAATGCATACTAATTTCGTGGTTTTTTGTTGTTGTTTATAACCGAACAGAACCGGTTTGTTTCCTGGTTGTATGGTTGTTGCATTTTCCACTGCACTGTCTATATTTCTAGATCATCCTAGACGATATCATCACATTGTTGCTAATGCACCTCTACATATAGCTAATTCGTATGTTTTTAAATCCCTGTATAAATCCAGCAAGGTTATTATCATATCTATTATAGTATAAGTAAAGTTATCATAATTTGGAAAAATAAACAACCGATTTTTAAACATCATTTTATTGACACATAATTGTTTGGGACTCATACAATTCTTCTGTCGTTAAACCTGGTATCGGGATCAGCTTGGGGTCTGTATCCATTTGAATCTGCGATATATTTTATTGAATGCGGTTGTCCGTTAGGATCTATGTAGCCGTATTCTCCTCTTACTACTAGACCTCTTACTCCTGCTCCATTGGTTACGATACCGCCGTCTTCCTTTCTGTACGAGCCATCTGATAGTTCGTATCTACAAAAGTTTTATTGTTGAATACATTTTTTTAAAACATGAATAGTTAACCATGGTAGGTTATTTGAAGATAATATCATTTTCAGTATATTTAGTACCTAGATACGAGCATATTGGTATATTTTAGAAATCTTTCATTTGATTAAAAATCTAATCCAAGTTTACACATCAGTTACTATGCTTATTTTAGTATTAAAAAAACCCAAACAAATAATTATATATTTTTTACATTCGTAGGAGTCATTCATCGAGGACATTCTACGAATGTTAATAATAAACATAATTTAATGAAATATCACTGTTTAAAAATAGCATGACAAGGTGCGTTAAGAGCTGAACTAGGAAAATGTATACTGCTTCTAAATATCTATGATTTTGAAATATGTCTTTATGGAATTGATAAGTCATTACAAGAGCAATAATAACTAATATTGTGTATAAGGTTCATAATAAGGAAAAAAAATATTAACTTTATAAGACAAGTAACAGAGCATCTGTTACTTGTCTTATGTATGTATAATGTAAAAAGATAAGAATGACAAAAAAAAGAAAATAAAATCGGAACGGAAATATTATTAATTAAATGGGAATTGGTAAAAAAACAAATGTAACAGGAATAGTTGATGAGTTAATAGTTATCTGGAATGTAAACTGACGAACGATAGGAGAACGTAGTTGTATAACAATAACAATATGTATTTATCATTCTCAAACTATTTCAAATGTATTGATTATATTTTAAACAGGCATATATATAGAACGAATCATGGACATCCGAAATGAAAGTTATTCAGTAAGTAAATCAATTTATGGATTTATTCATTTAAAAAATTAAAGATACTTACTCAAAACTATAAGTCCCCAATCCATCATTGTTGTATATTTGCTTTTTTATTATGTGGTCAAGGGCGCGTGCTTTTGGTAAATTGACAATAGTTGTGGAGAATACAAAAACTATTACGAAGATGAGCTCCACGTCTTTTACCTGCGCAACACATACCATATGTCAAGGCCAACGGCTCTATAAATGAGCATCATTTTACTGGAATTTGAAATGTATAAAATAAATTTATGGATTCTGCACTACGACGACGTATGCGGATATAGTTTATATGTTTTTTTTTGGTCTGGTCTTGATCATTAAAATTCTATTAAGTCTGTCAGCGAAACGGAATATCGTTCACATATTTCATATACGGTAAGGATGTACATATAGTTATATGCATGTGTGATAGCAAGCAAGCATGCAGTCCTGATGGTGAGTGGTCACTGCCGCCCATGGACATCTGTAATAGACCTAAAAAGCGTAGGCCTTTATAATATAATAGCGCAGATGTAGTCGTAGCTTCTCTTGAGAACTAAGTTGTAGCACCTTATAAAGTATTTCTTCTTTACCACACCATTCAAAACCAGAATACGGCAAGAGCACAGCTGTCATAAGACAGGAATGGGTGAGGTGATAGTACCTCGGCATTAAGTCAAAGTATAATATTCTACCACCTTCATATTATGTGGGTGGCAAGTTAATTAAGTTTCCTGATATTATGTATATCCTGTACGCTAAATATAAGAAGTCCCAACAACGTACACACGCAGCATGCAAAAATATATAAATAATAAAGCACGGTCAAAATTAATAAGATACTACTAATTAAAGGTCTAATACAGATATATGTTATTAATGTTAATTAATTTAGTAAAGATGATTTATTTTGAATACCAAAAACATTTCGATCCGATCAATAGGTACACAAAAACGTGTCACGTGACATCTGATGTCACTTGTTCCTAATTACTGGTAAACGTATAAGGCGATCCAAGGTGACACTGGTCCTTTCGTTCCTCTTATAATGTAAATAGCTGACCCGGCGCACTTCGTACCGCCTCAAAATCATTTCCGTCCCTGTCCCCGTTGTAGAACTTTTACGATATTTTAATGGTTATTCTGATATTCGAGGTCGATACAGGTCGTATTGGTACAGGTGCTTCGGTACAGGTGTTCTTGAGTTACAAATGTTGTCATGATCTAGGAGGACTTTTTATGATATGATTTTTATGAAGGACTAACGTTGTACTCTTTTGAAATATGATATGAAATAGGGTGTGATTTTTCTTAACAAGTTACTCCGAAGGCACCACCACACCTATTCCTGCCTTATAACAGCAGTATTCTTGCTGCTTTGGTCTTTGAAGGGTGTGGCAAGTTAACTTAGTCCTCAGAGGTAGCAACGCATTTTTGGTGACCTGAGAAAAACTTCGCTTATTTCTTGGGTTGATTACGGACATCCATGGGTGGTAGTGACCACTTGCTATCAGGCGATCTGCATGCCCGTTTGCTACCTCAAAATAAAAAAAAGTTATGAAATATC
This sequence comes from Udranomia orcinus, assembly GCA_018247775.1. NCBI lineage: Eukaryota > Metazoa > Arthropoda > Insecta > Lepidoptera > Hesperiidae > Udranomia > Udranomia orcinus. Next base: position 5,209 of record DWGW01001851.1, read on the forward strand.
AGATATCATTTCACAGTCAGATGACTTGAGAGACTAAATTACATTTTGACTATTAAAAATAAAATTGGTTGACTGATTACATCATTATTGATTACTTAATCGACTCTATGGATTTTCTTATAACATAAGTTCTGCGTCTCGCATAGCTTCGTACAGTTAATAATGAGATTTATTTACTACGTTAAGACAAATACCAATAAGTATATTTTTAAAAAATGGCTATCAACTGAGTTTTAAAGATTGTTCAACATATTTTAACGAAGCATTAACAGATATAAGAGGCATATATTTTTAAATTAATCTCTATTCGTCTTCTATTCTACCTTTCAATTTATTTATCTATTTACCCTTTACTGTTAAATTGTTAACGATGGACCGGCATAATGTCATTTGGAATCTTTTGCTAGTTAACATAAGGTGGTTGCGAAAATTTGAGGTTGGTGGCATAAGGTGAAATACACATATAACATAAGACAATAAAAAACTACGAACAATACTATATGTAGATACTAAATTAACTAAAATATTTATCTGTTTGAATACATATACATTATAAATAGATGATAAATACGTACATATATAAATAAAGCATGAAATAATTAATCTGTCAATTAATTAATTAATACTTTATAGGTCAAGTTAGTACATAACAGCACTAAATTACCCATTTCTATTTGACGTAAACATTTGATATGAATCTTGCATATAATATCAATAAATGTTGAATGCGGTTAAATTAAATAATTAAAATTACATAAAGCGATTGAATTGTAAATTAGGCTGCATAAATGTAAGTTAGTAAATAAGAAATAGTTTTAACTATTGTAAATAATTTGTAAATATTTTAATTTTATATGTATGTGTATGTAATATGTATTATATTGTGTAATAATAATATTAAGCAGACAAAGTTTTGGTTCATGTCTGAAGAAATTAGATTTAATAAAAAAAAATTAGGCTGCGCAAGTTATTTTTGTAAATAACGTGTAAACATCCCCCTCAGTCCACGTACCACATTATTAAACCAACCCACAGTACTTAATTAGTAACACAGTATCACAATACATACCATAATTGCTATATTTCCTCCTCGTGTGGATCTAAGTAGACTGCGACACCGGGCAACTGCCAACACTTTATATCCAGTTCTTCGAGAATGTCAGGTCTGGACTTCATTCCTTAGCAAACAATGCGACGCTAGGACTTCGCGAAGTCATTGACACTGTAACACATATTATTATGTAAACTACACCACGATCATTCACGTGAGCTTAAAGATCAAAAACTGGATTGCACGTTAATTGACATCGTCGCGCGCTAATTAGCCGGCCGTATCGTGTTGGCTGGCAGTTTTTAAGGCTTCTCTTGAGACAAACACGCATGGTGGTTCTTTTATCATGTAATAGCAGTATTTATGTTGAAGTTTTTTTCTTCTTTCATTTCTTAAAACTGGAAGGAATCGCTTATGGACAAACGATATTTTTACTTATTTAATATTTAGCCGCACGGCGTAAATGGTTATATAATTTGTTATATGTATTCATAATTGTACATTTTTATGTTACATTAAGTATAATAAGACTACGCTTTTAAAAATTATAATACGAATAACGAATAAAATTATAATATAGTAATAAGAATAAAATGTTTAGTAACTAATTTATATTTCATTTGTCTGCTTCGTCTTATTCTGCGAACATGCATTGGGGTCCATTCCATGCCTCCCTTAGATATGGTAAGAGAGCCGGGCCATAGGTATCTTCTTCAATGTAACATTTCGTGTATAACATTATCGGCGCTTATTCAAGTATTTTCATAGTGTTTGCTCTCTTCCTCAGTAAAACTACAGGCCTTAAATTATAAATATAAAGATTAAAAATCCAACCTTTTTATATTTTTCACCAAGCGGCTTAATCAAAATTAAGTCGTTGACCTAAAGTGTAAGATTTATTCGTCGTTAGCATTGTTATCGATCGTTAGGCAATAAATATATAGTCCTCGAGGGCCTCAAGTAGGGCTACGGAAGAATTATCGAAGTAATTTTTCGAACGTTTAAATTTTGTTCTTGTACCATATATTTAAATAAACTAATTTGTCTGCTTAAAATTTAATACAGAAGATGATAAAAATTTGATGATGATGCTAGATTAAATTTGGGTTAATAGTATATATTTTTTAAAAGACAGGTTAATGAAGCTTTCGTAGCAAAAGTCGAGTATCGGTATACACATAAGTATTATTATCTAAGTTTATAGTTTTACTGATCATTGAAGTTGAAGGTGCAGTGTGGTCCAGTAGACCTAACTCCATCACAAGTCTTACAAGTGGGTATGTAAATAGAAAATTTGTGAATACATGTTTTATTACTTAGACGTGTAGACCTAAAGGGTAGCGCTATGGTATCTCTTGTCTATCGTAAGAGGCGACTAAAAGGCGACTTTCGATGTCGGGGTAGTAAAAGTAGGAGCTCGAGCCATCCAGTTCACGACATTCTTTGCTTTGGTTGAGCTTCACGCTGCTCCTACTTTTTATCTCTTTATGGCAATAATAACATTTTGTACGTGCATTCCCTGTTGTGAGATACAGAATTAATAGAAAATATGAGTTAAGTGAGAGATTTAGTGGTTCATAGAGCTCATACTAACGTGAATCAAAATAGAACTTAAAAAGATAGTAATATCGATAAAAGTGATAGTGATTAAAAACATTAATAAAAAAATATAGATTTTTATAATAAATATCTTTCATCATATAGTTTTTATTAAAATACCATACGTACAGTATTAAGTATTTTGTATATATAATTCATAATTTTCCATATGTTATGTAATGATCAATAACAAATGGAAAATTATCGGTTACGTTCGGTTAATATACGGTTTTAAATAACTGACAACCCTATTTGAGTGGAGCCTACCGAACTAGTTTGTAATAATGAATGGTGAATATCATTAATCAAGTAAGCAATCCAGGTATCTATACATTGATATCTTCATATCTTTGCATCAGAATCATTATTTATAGACACGCACTTCGATACCGTAATACGCTTATATTTTTAAATTGAAATGTACTGTAGATTACATAGTAGTAGATTGTTTTGTGTAAAGTAACTAACTGTTGCTCGCTTTGTCCACGATATATAAGCTAAGTAATCTACACAATATCTTTATAAATTATAGCCTATGTGCTATTCTGATGTATAAACTTTATTATGATGTAGTTTCTTCTAAATCCGTTTAGCAGTATTTGTGTGAAAGAGTAACAAACATCCCTACAAATTTTCGCATTTATAATATTCTTAGGTATTAATTTAAATGAATGTTGTTAGTGGTTTGTAACTATTTGATGTAACAGCATTTGTTATATACATGCCTAATAACAGTACGGTTCTTGTTGCTGTGTTCTGTGTGCATGTAATTTCGACGCTCAGTTTAGGAGAAAATATAAAATTAAAGTAATTCAATGTGCGGGGCCGCGCGAGTCGCCGCAACCGACAACGAATGAAACATAACCGAGAAATTTCTTCGTAGCGATAAGCAGACTGGAGTGGTATTGGCAAAATTACTAGATTTATCTTTCATTTTAAATATGATACACTTTTCTGTGAAGTTATCGTTTGCGGTCATAATAAATAAAGCACAGAAACAGTCATTCAAGTATGTTAGAGTAGATTTAAGGGTACGCTTTTAAGGTCAATGTACCAAAGTAAATTGGGAAGCATATCTTGATAAACTTTATTACCCACGTTATTTTCTCGATTGGAAAATCCACTTTGGATTATAGTTGCATTATTCTATTCCTCTTGCAACCATATTTCTAAATGTACATAACATTGGAAATTAAATAAAAGCTTGTAATAAGTTTTAGTTTATGGTAACAAAACAAAAACTCGTAGTTTCAAAACATTTTACTGAGTGAATTTAAGTATCCGAATCAAAGAAGCAAGACTTAAATATAACAATAGAATTAATTACGTCATCAAGTTTATGTAATGTTTAAAAGTTCACGGTTCGATGTATTGTACATAAGAGAATCGTCGCGAAATTATCATTCACATTCTCGACGGTTACATTCATAGCGTCACAGATGGTGAACATCGAAAAACCAGTAACGAAAGATAAAATAACAATAGAATGTAAATTAGCTTAAGAAATTATATAAAATATACCTTTTAACAGCATACATATATATATCAACCTATATTAAAACCATGCTACAATTAACTATAAGAACAAAAAAAAACAAATCTATTAAACAAACACTGAACAAAAAAATATAACATAATAATAACCATGTACCATAGATCCAGCGCCAGAAATATTATTTCGGTTTTTTTATCGGAGTGACGTCACGGTATTTAGTATTCCTCTTCATCCCTTGTCACCCAATGTCACATTTTGTCGACCCCTCTTTCCTTTTTCAGCGTGACGTATTTTATTGAAGACCCTTATTTTTAATTGCCTTTTTGGATATAATGTACTGAAAATGTGTTTAATATCCAATCATCTGAGGTATGCAATTGTATTTTATTATCTATTTTTATTTAATTTTTATGTTTCTTATCTGCCCAGCAATGATGGAAGTAATGCAGAATTTAATACCTGAAAAAAAAAATGATTCTACCTTTTATAATTATTAAATCTCATATATAATAATTTTTCGTTTCGTCAGGTATTCTAAATCTTTTTTTAAAGTTTAATTTTTAAATTATTATAATATTATAACAAACGAACAATAAAAAAATTAAGGACTACACATAATTGAATAAACGCGATATGAAAACAAGAAAACATTCAATTTCAATCAGGAATAATTGTCATCAGTCTATGTCTATCTTTCATGAAAATGGCGGCATGATAAATGTTTTTGATCCCGATTGTGTTAACATAATTAGTGAATTTGTTAACCCTAAAAAATGTAAACAAAAGACATTTTGGACATCTAATTCTAAATCAGACTTTATAGCTGGTTTCATCTTAAATAATCGTTTTTTTTTGTTTTGGGTACCTTTACACTTTGGGTAACCATAATTACAATTCTGTTCTATTCACATATTTATACTTACCTGTATCGACATCTCAAGAGGTTGTGGATATCCGTTTTCATCAGCAATATAATAGTATGTGTTCTTACTATTGTTAAAGTATCTGTATTCTACAGTACCTCGTACAACAATATGTTCGTTATTTTGACCACGATTAATATGTTGGCCAATTTCGGTTCTCTTGAATTTCGTAATGGTTGAATCGGATGGCACCTGATAACTAAAATCTTCATGAAACAATGATGATTCCTAAATTAAGGATAAAAAAGAGAAAATATACTATTTCGTTATCTAAACGCCTAAATGCGTATCCGGAAAAATGTATG
>DWGW01001852.1:0-10580 GCA_018247775.1 Udranomia orcinus
ACTTACGCTAATAAATAAACCCACATCAACACACGAGACAGCGTCAAAAATATCAAATTTAACGGATTAATGCATTGCTCTTCATTCGTTCTCTATCTTCATCATTACCATCACTAAGTCTTATTTATTGTTCTAACGCCGAGATGTCTATGAATTTAAAATATTCCATAGTCGTCTATGGTGGTTTGGAAATTCAATTTAGTCAAGCTACTGAAATATATTTGGGAACCGATATGTGTGACACAAGCTTTGTACTCATGCAAGGATTGTAAATAACTTAAATTTACTGTTTTAATACTTTACCCATTTCCCATGGGACAATCTATTTTATTATAGTAGTTAAGCCGGCAATATCCGCTCCGATCAATTTAAATGCACATCGATTTACTTAGCCACATGAGCTTTATGGTGTGCCTGTAAAAGAGTTCTTTAAGAGCCGAGTCTTAGTATGTCTTACATTTATTTCGTAATATTAAGGTAGCAAATAGTGCATTTCAACTGACGATAGTAACTGCTGCCCATGGACATCTGAAATTAACCAAAGACAGAATCTAAGATGAAGAATCTTTCTTAGGTTTAACCCAAATTCGTTGCTACTCCTAAGGACTAAATTAGAACGCATCACCACACCATTTAAACCAGAATACGGCAGTTAGAACATTGCTTTTAAGAAATAGGTTTTAAGAATTGTGGCAGTGGTTACTCCGGAGTTGAACGACGAAATGTTCCTCTACTTCTAGATTCTGTTATCACCGCAATCAAGATTATAAATCAAAGCAATAAAAACGTTCATGATCTACGAGTCTCTAAGCGCATTTAATTACAATTCTAATTTTTTTTCTTGTACCCGTAGAGCGTGATTATCTCTGTCTGTCATTAAATAACTTTTCTTTCCAAGACCATTGTATCCGTCTGTTCTCATTATTGTTTACCGTAGCTGACTATTTAATTATGATCTTCTGCATTTACGGTTACAGTGTATTGTTTGCGAAGAATACGACGATTAGCCACTTTCTTAAACTGGATTTTTACACACGACGATATTTTCGCAGTTGTTAATCTGTACGCCGATCTTTATACGTACTTTATCTATTACTAATAAATGTTACTTAATGCGTCAGATATTTAAAACTTTATTCATTATGACTTTGCTGTAAAAATAATACTCCATATCATCACATGGATCTTTTTTATCGTGTACCAACTCACTTCCAATAAAATGTTTCGGATGCGAGTTAATATAGAGATAGTTCTTATTGTATGTGATATATACGAGTATATACTCGTATAAATAACATATATAAAAGTGTCCTTTTCAAATAATACTAGTCGCTCGATTCAATTCGCGCATGTTGGCATGCCGTGTAATACTATGTTTGTATCAATGTATGCGGCCTCTTTTAGCTCGTACTCGGCTAAAAGAAACTGTGAGAGCGTTTCTCGCGAGGCTCCAGCGACCTGGCGGCCGGTGTCCCGCTGTTTCGATTGACTCTTACAACCAACTAATTGCGTTTCGACTTCGTTAAGAGTTTCTTCGTACAAAATAAAGCCTCTTTTTGTACATAACCCCTTTGTCTTGCATTTCCGATACGTGCTCGTATGGATTACAGTTTGAGTAAAAAAAATGTAGACTTCCAGTCGGCATTTTTTTAAAGTCACTCGACGTTACGATAATCGAACACCCGATGGGCTGAAGGTAACCAATTTATGTTTTTTGCAATTGCTTTTGTTTTCGGGCTACGGTCTATTGATATATTGATCACGGTCGATACTAAAATGGTATAGGCCTATAAATTTGTAACTAGGAAAATAGAAATGAGCACAGGCACACATTACGCGTTGTCACTTCCGTAATGGTACGCAGATAAACCGTGTTATCATGCAGTGGGGCGAGTTCGCGCCTCCCACGGAACAATTTCTCTCTAATCGATGTGACGGATTTCAATAGCGAGATTTCAACTGCATCACGGTTGCGTTTTATTCTGTGCTATGTTCAATGTTCCCATATAAGAATCCTGAGGTAATTTTTAGTTTATTCATGGCGCTTTTTATATCAGTCTTATTACCAGAGATCCAGCTAAAGCTTTTCAAAGTTCTTCACTGGATCTATAGTTTAGTATAATTTAATTACGATCTTTTCTGGCGGAAGTATTAACTATGACACTATAAACTATTTAAGTATGACATTTTTCTGCACTAATCTTAGCAAAATATTCTTATTTTTCTGCAATAATCTTAGACGGAGGTTAAGGCATATATTTGAATTGGTGAAGCTTTAGTCAATTTTCATCGTTCATATAATTATAATTGGTTCGATTCAATTGTGAGCATCCTTATAGTGTGGCACTATAAAATTTACATTGAAAAGTAGTTTTACCAACTTAATAGCTTAGTTGAGAGATCAGCAATCTTAATGTTCTCTACTCAGTGTAGACAGGCCATTATATTTAATTACTTATATAAAGGGATAATTACATAGCAAGCAAGTGGCATCTCATGCCAAGAATCTTGAAACATTACTTCGCACGTATGCATTAGCGTTGAATGCGCTCATAAGCAAGACAACAGCAAGTAAGCAATTCGAAACGGAACAAATTTGTACGACTTGGAACAAAAAGATTGCGTCGTGCGCTGCCTAGAGATGAGAGAGCACAATGAAAGGGCTGTTGCAATATTCTGTTTAGGCCTGAAGCCAACTTGGCTCTGAAGTTCTATTGCATTATGATGATAATAATCCATAGTATCCGTTCCGTTTTCCGTTGATTCCACGTTTAACGAGTAAAGCGAATTACACGTCGACACGCCGTAAAGGCATTAGCTCGCCGAGTGGAGCATTGTTGCCGAGTGAAAAACACTGGGAGGAAGCGATAAATAATGTTCGGAGTTTATACGATCGGTCGGTAATGGGCGCGCGGTCGGGCTGCGCTTGCGCACCGTCACACGCGCGCCCTCTTGAAGGTATTTATTTGGCTTTCGTAGGTACTCTAATGCCGGCCGCTTTTGTGTTCTGCGTCATCGTAAGCCAATTATTTGTTTGTGCCCACAATAAACTTCCAAAGATCCGTTGCGGGTTAATGTTGCAAAGCTCATAGTCATATTGTTATTATAGTTTAGATAAAATTGTTTGTTGATTTTTTTTCTCAAAATTTTAGTGAGAATGCTATCTGGCAATCTTACTTTTTAAAATGTTGAATCTTAGGTTAGGCTAGGTTAGTGTGGCTTTACCTTTACTTGTATACAAAAAATAAGAATATTAATCAGTTATAATAGATTGAATGCAATATTCGCAACTGTACCTACCTAGGTTTTGTTCTATTTGATTTTTATAGAACAATTGGGCGGAAGTGGTGCCGGAACAAAGGTTCGGTTGACTTTTTAAGCTTATTAAGGATTGTCCCTTCCGGAACCGCCCTTAGTATAGGGTGGAATCCGTCGGAGCGAAACCGGAAGCAACGCGCGTCCGCCATGCTGTTCCGTAATTGGCGGCACGGGCTCCCGCTTCCGGCTTCTCTAAGGGGTTCTTAAAATAGCCACCAATGGGTTCTCAGCTAATATGAGGAACTACGACAATTGCCAACGTATATACGATACACTGACTCTGATGTCTTCATAACGTTTTTTCAGTGTTATTCCTATTTTTGAACTATCCCATATATTTGGAAAGAACGCAGAACGTGTAATTAATTATCGTCTGAATCTTGAAGGTTTTATTGATGACGATTATGTTGGTTAATGTTCTTTGATTTTTTGAACTTATTGAATATTATACAGAGCGCACGTTATATGCGATGCGAACACAGTAGGTATATAATGCAACCCTATATTTCCATAAAAAAAAGTTCAATGGTAATTTGACACTTGATGAATTGCGTTCGCACAGTGTAGAATTTCTTTGAATAGATATGATCAAAATTCAACAATTTGCAAATCACAATGAATACAAACATTTCAGTCAATAAACTGTGACGATCCGCGACCTCTAAACATCGAGAAGAAAGACATATTTTTTACCTGAGATGGTATACGATAGTTTTAATATTATTTTCATTATCTTTTGTGTCATATTGTATTAGGATTTGCGTCCATATTTTGAAAAAGCGTGTTAAATAACTGTAATTTAAGTAGAGTAATTACCTTGTTTTAAAAAGTAAATAATCAATGTCTTAATGTTCCATTTTGCACGAATAAACTAGCACTGTTTTTTGCGTCTCAAATTAAAGTTCTCCTTGATCCGTAATGGGTCGACCATTAAGACGTAATCCGTAATTGGTCGGACGCAACGAGACGCACGCGGAATACAAGTGCACTTATGCAAGGATTCTCAATGAACTCCAATGTTCTACGCCATACGAGAACAAACCTATATATAAAGCCAAGGATGACTGACCATCCTGCAAGTGAACGGGGGCGTATGAATTAATCAAAAGTCTACATCTAGATTCCGAATATCAATCGATGAATTTAATGCCTTTCGTCACCTGGCCGGCGTGGAAGATTTTTATCATGTTGACGTTATTTAAACATTTCCTTAAAGAACATCGAAATTGCCTATACAAATTTCGCCGAGGCTTGTGTAAATTTTCCCAAGACAAATTTGTATGGGCATAAAAAGATTAAAGAAGGACGGAGGTGCTAATGCATATGTGTACGCACATCCGGTCCGTCGGTGTCCGTTAATTGGTGCGCGTAAAAGGGATATCGTGTAGTCACCTCCTGCGCCCCCTGCCCCAACATCCTTTGCCGGGACACAGCGACACGCCGAGATCGTGATGCGGACACATTAGACTTTTAAAGAAAACTCGTCTCAAAGGCCGATGTCCAATTAAATGCGGTGACATCGTTGCCCGCTGCGTTTTGTCTTTGATTGACCGTTTGATCGCCCGTCACGATTTTTTATCGACGATAGAAACGATTTGTCATTCAATGTTGATCATCCTAAATTTAGCTCGTACCAATGGAGCGAGCGATGCTCCATAATAGGTTGTTCATATTAACTTCCTCGACACGAACGAGTTCTCATTTGCACGTAATAGGTTTGGAATATATTCGCGCATAAAATGATCGGCCAATATTTTTTTTTATTAATCAAAACGTTTGGTACAATTATTATTTTATAGTTTTTGTTTAGCTGCCAATGACATTGATCATTCACTGCGTAAACAGAAAGCCGTATACATCAATATGATGCAGTACGGCTTCCTCACGTGTCTTATTTTTACGCTTCTTTTTTTAGTTTTTCTCTCTGCTTAATTTTTTTCATTAGAATGGGTTTAAGTCTTAAACAGTATATTACCTATATAATAATTTTTAATTCGAATTTGATAAACCAACATAGACGCCTCGACATCGTGTTGTGTTACTGAGGCGTTAAAAGCTACTTTTACCTGATTCATTATACTTCCCACGAGTGCGTCTACATTATTCTACCTACGGAATCAAACACCGTGGCCCCCGCTCATACGTCTTCGTTGAGATTTATAATCTGAACACCAAGTTCCCATGACAGGTACCTGGACTGTGACGGACCACACGATTTATATCCATATTCTTTTGAGCATATTATTATTCCGTCCGTCGTCTTGAAATTGCAAGTTAGGTTAATTTCCAACAAGATATAATTCTGGTAAGTAGTGCATTATGTGTATGCTCCTTTTCGCAATTTTCCTCAGTTTCGTAATAGCGGTAAGTATCATAATGTTGTTTCCCAGAATCGCTAAGCAGATTCCTGGTTCCAGTGGGTGCCAAAGGTGCCGTCCTCAGAACTGAACAATCGCAGTAGTTCCTAGAAGCAGAGAACGTTAGTGTGGTGAGGTGCAAGGAATAAGAAGAGCGTACGTAGCGGCGGAAACAATAGGTGTTAAATTGGACATTCAGCGAACGCATCCAAATAGTCCGTGCGGCCAGGTTACTGACTAGCCTGCAGTGCTTATATAATATAATGTACTTATAGTTCCATGCGGCTTTCCTTGTCTAGCATTGACTTAATAAATGACAGAACCCCCATACAAACTTTTATTCCTCTTGTCATCACCTTAGATGATAATATTTGAATTTTTTTGTTAGAAAGGATTTTCGGAATTATTTTCACAGTTCAACCGTACTCGTATTTGTCCGTGGAGGAATTCCGTGGATATCCTTCTTCGTTGAATACTGTGCTAAGGTTTAATCTCCTAATGAGTCTCTCCATGAGGTAAACGGGTTATTGCGTCTAATATTGATTAATACATCTCATGACTGGTACGATAGATACTGGACAGCCGTATAATTGTTTATGCAGAGTGCGGCGCGAGCAAGCACTGGCGCGTGTATTGTTGGCAACATAAATAAGTTTGTTTTTGTTATTAGATGCCATAGCTGTCATTTGCAACTCTTATAACTAGATAACATTGTGTGTGGAGGCATAAATAACTAATTGTGAACATGCATGAACCGGATCTGATTTATATGTACCATTTGCACGCATTATAGTGCCGATCATATGATATGTGCCATACATTAAAGGTTTCAAGTACGTCACTAAATGTGGTGGCGATAACACTTTAAAATTTCGCAAAATATCGACACGTATCATTAATATTGCTCTCTGACCCAATAAATCTCAATGTCGTAATTGGAGTGCATTGAAAGTGTTACCCGGTTAATGCCTTAATTAAAGTTTGACTTTGAACTTATCAAACATTATCGGCAAGTGCAAGAAACTTTGTAAAGGTAATGGCATCTTAAAATATCACTGCCTCTTAGGGCGAGAACTCATTATGTATGTCCACTTGCAAATAAATCTGTCAGCGCGTTTAACAGGTACGCAACTAAGAACGTTTGCGGTAAATCCGTCTTATATGTATATTATACCCACGTAGGGGTGTAGGGAGAAAACGAAGTAGTCGGAAATCAAATGAACTGTTCAAGATCTCCCAATGTATAAATAACTTGGGCGGTTTAAGCTGGATTAATACATTTAGAATAACTTTTTAAAAGTAAAAATGTGTGCGAATAATAGGTATTTCGAATGACTTTTTAAAAGTAAAAATGTGTCACATAAAACAGCGTTATTAGTACACTCATTTTTAACTCATAAACATAGTCCAATTATTGATGTAGCTTGCTAATCACAAGATCTATCCTAGAATAGCTTCAGGCGTGTACGTCGTCGTGAGTTGTGAGCAGGAAATTCGCAGGATATATCGGAATTAGAATCGCCGGTGGACGCTGGTCTTGTGCTATGCTGAACGCGTTTCCACATCCGCTGGGGATTTGCTTTTTCAGCTCCACTAACTAGCAGCTGCGCAATTTGTAATGTTTTACTAAAGTTCTTGTATAAAAGATTGTGCACGCGACGCAGTTGTTTCTCCAACGAGATTTAGTTGTTGTAAGGAGATAAATCTAATTAATACTAATTTCAGGACAAATTTGGTTTTATTATGTTCGATATTTTTACACGATTTTACGATTTACGATTGTTACCTGTATTCAATGTGTATTTTGTATTATTTCTGTCTAAAATATGATCCCGGTATAAGGTAACTTTCTATTTTGGCTTACCAGAGGCAAGTGTAATAGGGATGACTAGCGAATTGTAATATTTTATTTATTAAGACAATATACCAATGTTAGTTGTACGGTATATAATACTCATATATAAGAAGTTTTCCGACAAAGGCTCACTTTCGCTGTTGAATTATAAATGTATCTGTTATCCCGATCAACGTGCTATCAAGTCAGTTAGAATCTCAATGTCGATTTATTTTTGATGTTTTTCGTCGTCCGTCCAACGGAAGTCATTATGCGTTTTCCGCCGTACGATGTACTGATGCCCTGTAAAAATATATTCATTAAAACAGCGACCATCGCTTTACTCCGTCGGGTTCTTTCTCGGGAGATATCTACCTGGCATTAATTTCTCGTTTACTGGCAGCTCGTTTGTATCCATGAGGTTGGTCATTATAATAATTTATAATAATAATACAAAACAAATTCGCATACTGTTGAAATAATGAAGGGTTACATGGAATCTATAGTTAGATGGCTCTATGGTTTTAAGGCGTTGGCAGTGCTGGCAGAGATGAATTTTAAGATATAACTTGTGGAAAGTGAGACTTGTGAAAAGTCGCTTTGAAGCGGGCCCTTGCAATAGCGGGGGCTTGTGACAAATATTGACACGGCAAATGTTTGTCGCACCGAGCGCGCACGTCTCTTGTCTCCACGCGCGGCCGGTGCGGCGTAGGTGGTGCTCAGATAAAACCCGACAGTGAACATCCGAGATAACTACAATGTTTGCACTAAACAAATCGTGTTTGCACACTTTATGTGCTTCTCGTTCCTCACGGATCACTAACGCGTGCATAGATGCGACCTCACGTTCTGTTTGACTTTTTTCATTGACATTTTATTGTATATCGTTATATTATAAAAAAATATCAACGATCCGAGAACAATATTCTAATTTGTATAGGTTGGAGAAAAGAATAAACCTATGCACGTAAATCTTAAATGTTACGTTGTCAAAGAGATCCTGTATCACCACCATTAGAGAGATCAGTCACCGCACAATAAGTGTGGCTATTAGAGTATTTCAAATAAACATACGACAGACGTAGCCGTGGGAGTATCAAATCATCTTGTTTCTTTATTTTTAAAACCAAACGCGCACATTCATGCAGCCTACATGAAAGACGATGCAAGCAATTTACATATCTTAAAAAGCAATCAGTATGGAGAAATGAAGTGTTCTGTCTTCTCTCCCTCTTGTGAATCTTCGTCTTAAAATATACCTACGAGATCTTAACCGGAAATAATATTCGCCAACACATAGATATATATCTCATTGCAGAACTTTATGACAGTCAATAAACTATGAAAATGTTAGTCAAACAATGCCGTCATCATATTATAAACTACGGATGCGAGTTCATTTGCCAAATCGTCGAGGATCCTATAAACACGAACCCGTCAAGGTCGTCCGTGTTTACACTTTTAGATGATGATAGTCGAACAATATCTTAATGTTAAGATCACAGTTGCAATAAATCAGGAGGCGATCTAGAAACCACGTTCTACTATAATGACATACCTAATGTTCGAGCATTCTATAATGTATCCTTTCTTTTCATGAATGTTTGTTTGTTTTATTTTTTGCGTCTGTGTCTTTGGGATAATACGTAGTTCATGTTGTATGCGTGTGTAATATACATTATAGATGAATTTAACACGAGCGTGTGTACATTGATTTCGGTCAATCGTGAATTGAGTAATTAAATGAAACTTATTTAGCGGTGAGCGTTTAGCAATTATAGGGCAGTGTAGCTCAACAAAACGACGGTCGCGTGTTAAATCGCCAACGGAAACGAGCGCCAGTAATGAGCTTCGGATGTCGCTCAGCTATTGTGCCGTGCGAATAGATATCGACTTCCTCAGTTTAGTTATTGGTAACACTGCGCTGTAATGAGGCATTGTTCGCACGTCAGGAAGTCTTCAAGCGCCCTCATCTTATTCTGTTCGCACGCAGAACCGCGCTGTGATGTGATTGCTAAATCCCGGGCGAGTTGCAGTGGCCGCCACTATTCGGTCGAGGTCCGCTGCACGAATCCAGGTCAACGTCCGTTCACGGATCTGCAATGGTAATTTAAGCGACACAAAATGATAATGCCTTCGGCATTTACTCCACTGGGTAACATGAATCGGAATTCGTGCTTGAATGGTGCGGCTGATGGAGACCGGTGGGAATGCCGCAGTCGATCAATCATAGATCACGAACTCACCTTCCGTCCAAACCATTGTGCATAGAATTAAAGTGGTACCAATCGGAACCGCTTCGTTACATTCCAAAGTTTTGTAGAACACTCCGCTTTTCGTCAAGTTGATGAGACTTTGGTTTTGATTTTCGTCTCTGTCATGTTCGTAGGAGTACCGCAAAAGGTTTAGTTTGATCAAAATGTACTGTAATGCCCAGTAATGCCCACAGAACTTTTGTGTAGTTAGTCATACAATGCTTCAGCGAGCATAAGGGCACCGTGACGCAGATTAATATGAACTTCCGTGCGTTCCGGACTTTGCCTGAGAACAAACTCCTTAAAGGAAATTCATTACAATAAAATAATAATTACCAAGTTGTCTGAATTGTTTTGTTCGAATAATTGTATAACCCAAGTCAGAACCGCTGAAGCCGTTAATAAAATTAGCTTTTTTGCATTGTAATGAATTTTTTTGGACATAATTGAACTTGCTTACGTTATGAAAATACCAACGGATGTCTTAGAAATAACATAATTTTAATAACACACAAGGATGTATGTGCTGATGACAACGTTAAACCAGTGAACCGATAGAGGAAGTAATGGACTGTCACTAAACGAACAAAATAATATAATTTCCGTTGTTACAAATTTGTCTAATATTTGAATTTGGAAGCGCTCACCGGATTTGAATGTTTGTTGAAGTCATGACCACATTTTTAGACTTTTTGCTCCTGAAGCAGAGAAGATTTTTTGAATTAAAATGACATATTGAATATACACTACCGGTCAAAAGTTTGAGACCACTATGAAATAATGTGAGAAAACAAATAAAAGTCAACATATTTAAAA
>DWGW01001853.1:0-10580 GCA_018247775.1 Udranomia orcinus
TGTCAGATACTGTGGCAGATAATGATAGAGAAGATTAAAGGTTACTGGTAATTAAGGAAGGTAAAGCTGAAAGCTGTTTTAATATGTGTAAAATAGAAATTGAAAGCGATTAAAAATGAATATCTTATATGCAAAATGTTTAAAAGATGATTTTTTCTGTTTCATTGTCACATATTAACAAACAAGAGAATACTTATGTGAGTTGGCTACAACATATTTTCTTATCCCTTTGATAGCCGTGAGTTAGTATAGAACCAAAACTTTAGTTACACTTGTTTTATTTATTTTTTAGCCATTCCATTCATGTAAATTTTCTTTTGTTATATCAGGTCATCTTCATAGCAATGGGTTTCCAAATGAAGGAAGTAGACGATATAGCTGCAGAACTAGGTCTGCCGGGCTCTCAGATCCTAGCCAAGTTCTACGAGGCCTGCAAGAAGATTAACGCAGCCCTCAACGCCGTTCTAGAAGATACGGTGGCCAAGGAGATCGGCATAGATGATAAAACATCAGTGGACACTCCGGGACCAGTCACACAGAGCCTCAATGAGGAGTTGACGAAGGCTGCTAAGGTACTGATTCTCGGTGTTGTTATGTATGTTATGTGGAAAGTTAGGAATAAATTTGTTTAACGGTAACTGTTTTTTTTTTATTAAAATTCATAATTATGTATTAGTTACTATGTTCTCTAGTACAAGTTACTATGTTCTTTAGTAGAAGTATAAATTTTGTTCCAGGCATTAAAAAATAGTTATTAGTTCATGATTTGATGAACAATACTTTATTAATTAACCATATATGTCGTCTACTATGTTTATAATCAGCTTGATAAGCCACGTTAAAAAACATGATTTTAATTTAACATTACCATTTTGGGTCAACTATGCACCATTGGTGCAAACACCTATGATAAGATACACTATTCCATATTTTACAAGACCACTAAGATTTCCTTGAACTTTATTACTCCCTAATCTAAATTTTAATTATTATCAGTCTGTCAATTGAGATGAATTAAAAAAAATTCATAGTGAATAAAAAAAACTGATTGAGGACTGAATTCCATATCATTTGAAGCAAAAAAAAAACGTTTCTCACTATGCAGTAATGGGTTAACATGATACATGGTAATAATGGGGTATATCACTGTGCAGTATAATTGATCGGTGGATGATCACAGGAGCTGGAGAGGAAGCAGCGCAAGGAGCTGTCCCGGCTGATGGGCGAGGACCTGGCGCAGTATCGCATCAAGGGCTCGGACCTGGACTGGGGCCAGGCGCTCGCCACCAACGACAGGACCAACCTCGTCTCCGTTAAGAGGTGCCGTCTCAGAATTTAACTCAATTTATTTTTAAACTCGACATATTTTTTCAAAGCTTCACATATTTTTTCTCAATGATTCAAAGTTGTTTTAATCATTCAAATTATTTTTTATGCCTTTACATTTTTTTAAACTACATATTTTTAAAGCTTCATAGATTTTTAAGGCTTTATATTATTTTAAAAACTAAATTTTTCAATGCTTCACATATTTTCAAGGCTTCAAAAAGTAGATAGCGTACTTGACTTGTTGTTTTTTTTTATACCCTACCGCCACGGGGCCGGCGACAGGGTTATGTCGAACCCACTAAAGCCTGACGGTGTCCTTACTTGCACTTTATACTTTAATTACAAATTATAAGTGCATCTTACTATATTAAACATTATTGTACGTATTTTAAAATGCTACTCGGTAATTCCTATATATTACTGCAATTTATCTTGCGTGCTTTGAATTATTATTCTTAAAAGTAACGTTCAAAGAAGTATACGTTATAACCATCCATATACTAAATGTTGTCTAATGTTTGTTGAACTTTTTCAGTGGCGAGAAACGTCTTGGCGATGACAGCAAGGAAATCGACGATCTTATTGAAGCGCATTCTAACAAGAAAAAGAAGAAAAAGAAACACAACAGAAATCAAGTGTAATGTAAAAAAACTAAATAAACATTATTTGTTAAAAAACTTTTTTATTTTTATTTCTCATTGTTTGTTGTAATTAGAAATACTTCACTTCAGAAGTATTGGTTACTTTAAAATAGCGTATATAATAAGTCCAAATATTAAAAACATAAGTAGTTCTTAGTGTGAAAGACAGCATGTATTCAAGGTATAAAATTATTTATTTTTATTATTTTCCATTACACCTTTTAAACACAAAACCATACTCAAAAACTTAGAAATCTCTGAATTAATTAGGGATTATAAATGTTGTAGATAGGTATATACGATTAGCGAAAGAAAACAACAGGCTCAATAATAATTTCTATAATTATTGTAATATAAAAAAGTGTTGGTAGTTATTCAACCCTTGGAATAGACAATAGATATTTCCTCTTAAACATAACAAATATGGGTGGCGACGGGCGGTCGCGTATAAAAAAATATGAATTTGTGTCTCCGCGACCGCGCTCCCGCCGCGCCATACCACCTTTACAATATAATGTGATCTAAGAAAAATAATATTTTCGTCTAACGCCCTCTGCCGAGCGCGTGGTAAACAATTTTATACTATAATTAGTTTGTTACTTATCATAAACGTACATGCACAAGTTACAAACTACTA
Organism: Udranomia orcinus; assembly: GCA_018247775.1. NCBI lineage: Eukaryota > Metazoa > Arthropoda > Insecta > Lepidoptera > Hesperiidae > Udranomia > Udranomia orcinus. Next base: position 2,608 of record DWGW01001853.1, read on the forward strand.
CGTTACAAAAGGATCGGGCCGGGCTCCGGACGCCGGGGAACTTGTTAAGAAAATATACAACGCACGGGAATATGGCTGTGGTCACTGAACGCACGAACGATTCACTCGGAGTCCGGCCGCATTACAACTAGACTACGTCGATAATAAAACATTCACTACAAAACAAACTTTTAGAATTATCTCGGAGCGGCCGCCGCGAACGGTACCACGATTCGATACGGCTTTATACATACATTTCTCACTTTCTTAACAGGATACTTTAAAAATAACAAATCCTTAATTGTCTAAAGCGATAATTAAAGTTATAAATATGCTATAAATAAAATACACGGTTACTACTATTTTTTACAAGATCGTCTAAAACAATTTCAATCGCGGTCTACAAAATATCGGTTTCGCACGCAGAGAAGACATCGAGTTTTGAGACAGACAAACGTATAATTGAACAGTTGTTCTGGAGCACAGGATCTGCGACTTGGCACTTTGTCTTAACGCTAAAAAATATTACAGCCAACGTAACGGAGATGAATTAGTACCAAAGGATTAAAGCCCGTGGAAAAGTTTCGAAGACACGTATCAATTATATAACAGAAAAACAATTCAACTATCTGTAACGTTTACAAGCGTTAATTGAACGAAACTTCACGAACATCGATCACAATTATTTATGCTAAATATAAATCGTTTCTAACCCACTTGATATTAGGTAAAATATATTATTATATATACGTTAAGGAGGATCTGAACATATCGATAGCACGTAAAGCAGTTTACAGCGTCAGGTCTAAAGAGGACGAAGGTACCTACCTACATCTTAATATAATTCGAATACACGAAAGCAAATCCACTAGACATTATTGCCACTCATAATTTATTGCTACGACATATACATACCGACCTACGTTAAATGTAAATATAATATAAACGAGAATAACGTACAACGTTAACAAAACGGAATATTGATCCAATATTATTGAGATTTTGAACTTGAAGGTCCTTAGCAGTTTTAGTGCACGATAGGCCACGACAATGCAAGGAAAATAATGCTTTTTATGATATAAGTTGGTCTTTTTTGTAAATAAACATTCATAAATATATAGGTGGATATATTGAACAAAAAGCGATCCCACAACATTCGTTCGTTGGTTTGATGACAAAGTTGTAAAACCTCAAATTATCAGAATTATCATCACATTCCTATTTGTATGCGATTATCGAATATGTCAGAAACATATGCAAAGAAACATTATTTACCCTTATTTTAATTCCGCCATTATTACTCTTTCATAATCAATAACCGCTTTGCTACGTACAAAATCGTGGCCCATCGTGTACCAATATACTTTAGACCTCAGACAAGTCTTGGTATAGGTAAATAGGTAAAATGTGCGTAAAGTACATTGCGAAAATTTTGTTGTTCTCTTCAACACGAGTCATGAAAATTATTTACCGTCCGAGACATCCGGATGTCGCCATCCAAATGCTATCGAACGCTCACCATTTCCCACTAAGGCACAATATTTTTTTAACCAACTTTTTTGAACTTCGTTATATTCATGTAATGTATATAAAATAAACGAATTCAATTCCCCCACTTTAAAACCACACATAATAATTCGCTCTAGCTGTCACCTACTTAAAATTAATTATTAATTATAATTATTAATTATTGATTAAATTAAAATTATTCTCAACAACACGCACGAAAAACTTACAATACTTGTCTGTGATAACACGAAATATTCAAAAATATTATATATGTATCGCTTAAAATACCTTGCCTTCTATTTATCAAACGTAATTATGCGTAATCGCTATTCGTTACAATTTCTATAAAGCCTTAGATTACTATTGATTGGTAACGAGACAGAAATTTCTTTGTAAGCCACTAATTCTCAGTTTATTCCCACTTCATTCATGCTCGGTTTGAATAGTGAAATATTTTCAATGTTATTTTTTGTAAAAGAAAGAAAAAGAATGATTACGTACATTATTTTTCTTTCTTTTAATGCGCACAATTTCCAAAATTATATAATTACGAAATGGATAAATAAATTATTAAAATATTGCAATTATTTAAATTACTAAAACACAAACAGAAGAAGACACCCTAATGGTAAAAATAAACTTAATTAATTTCTGAAACATATTAAATAGCGTAGAATTGAATTGAGAAATAAATAGCTATTTTAATTTTTATTCATCGTTTTTTGTTATCATTTAATCAAGATTCAAACCAAACATGAGAACAGGGATAGACTATTTTACACAGACCATTATATTAGCAAGCATATCACAAGAGTTATGAGAAAACTGAACCATGATTCGATGGTCTAAGTCAGTCGTAACGATAAGAATTCTATTTCCGATATACAATTGTGGTAAACTGGGGAATAACTTAAACAACTTGAGGATACTATTGTAAAGTTTTACAATATGGTATAATATTAACGTAAATATAATCAATCCAATGAATCTTTCAACAACTATTGTGGTTACAATTAATGAACTAAAATTCGCATTCAATGAATTATGTAGTTATACTTTTTACTCATCAATCTGTCTTAAACATTGGCCTCATAGAAAAAAGAAGGAAATAGAATGCCAAAACGCATAATTTGCGCAAGTTCATATTAGTTAGTACCTATCGGGTGATAACGCAGTGGACATCTACCAAATATTTAAAATTCCTTATTAAAAAATTGTCTTCCTGTGCAACTATTAATGGCTAGAATTGTTTACATATACCAGATAATAATTTTATAATAAAACAGACAAAGTAGTGGGAGGACAGTTGGTCTCAGTACAAAACATGTAACCGCTGTTCTATTAATATTCCTATTTCTATGATGGGCCAATGACAAATGATCTAAATTTTACAAATGCAAACTTTGTGAAACGTTGATCGCTCATCCCATCGTTAAGGCAGTCATTCCAACAAATTGAACTGTATAATATTGCTATATGTTTATAACTTATTATTGCATACAATATTTTACCACATTTAAGCGGCAATAGCCCAATGGGTAGTCTCTCTTACGATCGAGAGGTCGTGGGTTCGATCCCCATTCCCCCATTGCACTATTGACGTGAACCCACTCCTAACACAAGCCGCCGAGCTTAGCTGGAGTGGTTAACAAAATTACTAGTATGTATTGACATGCTAGTAATTGTTTAAAAAAAATTATAGCACGACGAACCAATTTACGTACTCCATATTGCTAACAAATGAATAAAGTTATACAATAATATATTAGTTATAATTAACATCAATATTATTAGTGTAAATAATATTACAGCCGTTTTCACCAACTAGAAAACCCCTAATAAGTTATTAAATACAGTATTTTAGAAACGACAAATTTGGAAATTTAAAACGGGATTTAGGTGTAAACATTATATAACTATATTCAGATGAGAAGCTAACAATTTCGTCAGATAAAATCAATATTTTCTCGTATCGGTTAACAGTTATCCTACAATATCTGCTAAAATAATTTAACATTATAAACCCCCTTCCCATTTTATTTTTTGGTGTTATCATTGCACAAATATAGCTGCGAAAAAACTGCTGATATACTATACTTATCTATCGTATACGAAAGCGCTTCGCGAAGCACAGTTTTCACGCTACAATGTTATTAACAGTACATTGAAATCTAATCAGCGCCTGTTAGAAGTAGCCGGCAATTTTCTGTTTGAAACACGTGCGCCTGTGTATAATTACTAGCAATATTTGTTTTATGCGTATGGTGTAAAAAGGTATTACAATCTATCACACATTTTACAACATTTTTTCGAGAAAAAATATTGGCCAGCCAATTACGGATAATTGCCGGATGTATAATAAATTTATTATACACAAACGCCATCGCACTTCGATCGTGTAGCGTGAAAACTAAGGTCGCAGCCAGAGTCCAAGCGAGGCGATGCATTAACCTACAGAATCGCTTCGTCGGCAGTGTCGTTTCTTTCAAATAACTCGGGTATAACCCATCTCTCAGGTACGTAATCTCGTGTAATGTATCGCTTAAATGTTTACTTATATCCTATCGTCCTTCATCGCCTCGCTCTTCCGCCGCCCGACTGAGACCACGGCGACACTACGGCCTTATAAATTTCGAGCGAACCGTATTTAAACTGAGCTTGCAGCGATCCATATCAATATCGAATCGACTCGTACAACTACTCTATCAATAATAATATATTTACTGTAATATAATAATCAGATTGTACTAATTGATTCTGGTATTGTTAACAACAATTGCGCACTTATAGACTCAGTACTAGTTGTGTGTTAACAATGAACATCTATCTTGTTATTATGTTGATTAATTATAATAATTTAACTTTAATTGAATTCCAAATTAAAATAATGTTGTTTAAAACCAAAATTCTCAAAACTCTCAGTTTATTATCATTTGTTATTTGTTACACAACTTTTTTTATCTTATCAAATAATTATTACACATATTTTAATTCTTCCCGACGTGTCAATTTGTACATTTTCGCACACAACAGTACTGAATGAATATTAAATATAACTACTCTAACACGGCTCTTTTAAGCTATAAGGCGTTCAATGAACATTTAAGTTACTCGTTATCTTATTGCGTCGTTGTTGTTACGTCTATGAAAGGCAATTATTGCTTTTATAACTATGAAGTTCGAACTTAATTGCTAGTGTGAAATAAGACTTAGATTGTGCAATCAAATCTTATTTCAACAACAGCCGCAATAAGTCAGAACTTCGTTTACTTCTCCCACCGCTGGCAAGAAACGTGAAACGAAAGAAAGGAAAGAAAATGGCGTCCTAATAACTTATCTCTTCACACCGCACTTCGATATTAGATTAATTAAATCCGCGTGTGGACTGTAAAGCATTAGTTTTAAAAAGTATCAATAATTTTGCGAAACGTTACGCCCTGTTATCATTAGAAAGAGGTAAAAAAATATAATGTAAATATTTAATAAAAGAGTGGACTTCTGTGCTACTATTATACTTCTCAGAATAAGACTAAGCAGCTGATTCGAGTGATATGTTATTTTGAGAATTAGGGACAGAATTTCCTCTGATTAACCGACAAGATAGATCGGTAAAGATTTGATGAAGATACTTATGATTGATGAAAAAATTATAATGTATCTTTATTACGAAAATGCGGCTGCAGAATGCATATTTGATCTAAATACTTAATAATGCCAGTCCATTAAGTCATTCTGTCCTCTAAACTAAAAACATGTACATTACAAATTTGGTTTCTCGATTGATTGTATTTAAAACGATGCACCTATGTTTTCAAAAACAATAGTTCTCACGTTTTTATCTCTTACTTTCTCTCGCCACATCTGTTTGCTCGCTCGCGGTGGGACAAGTACCTTAAGGCAATACCAATTAAATAGTAACGTGGTGTATCATGGTGTTATCCGTGAAAAATTGACAAAAGGCAATTTCGTTATACCTAACGCTAACAGTAATTTAAAGCACTCTTATAACACACTATTCAATAAAACTTCGGTATGAGGTACCTTTTCCTTACTTTGACAAATACAAGTCAATTTTAGTTCCTTGCTACTCTAAATTGACTATTATAATTAATAAGTGCTTTGCCACACCGACAAAATAAAAAAGGAAACAAAAGGAAAAAAAAATAAACCAAACATACAATTATACATAAAAATTAATGTATTCTATCATCAATAACATAGGGTAATAGTTACACAAATAATAAAATTAAAGGAAAACAAATTTATACATATTTCTTAACGGAAATATAAAAAAAAAACAAATTATACACGCTATCAACACAAAATGCTACTTAAAAAAATAATATAAGAAAAAACAGTATTTTACAATTGCCTAAATCATTAAATAGCCTAACTCGTCCCCCACCAGCGCCCTCTCACGATTTTAGTCTACACTTAATCGCATATAAATTTGTCAATAAAAAATTTGGCGTCAATTTTAGGGATAATTCAGTTTGATTGAGATTTACATGTCAAATTATACACACACGCGAAACCAGTAAGTATAATTCATAACATTCTGAGGTAACTCATTGACACTATATATAGGCCTTTTACACTTAACACTGACGCATATTCATGTACAAAGATGACAAAATATATATATATTTTAACTAAGATCAAAAAAATAATCATTTCAATAACATTTTCACCACGACTATGAACTTCACTACGAACGTACAAATTTCCCGCGTACTTGTATAAAACGCAATAAAATTGTCGCAAATCTGAAATCTCGTCCATACTGATGCATAATACGATTGGAACATAAACAATTTACAACACACATAGTAGTCAATGGTACCTGATATAGATTTATCAAGCGAAAACGATGATTTTCAATAACGTGTCTAAATAACAAAATGAAAAATAATAAAATGTCAGGACAACATACAATTAAGAACTAAGAACGATAACAAAAAAAAAAACACGAAATACATAATGAATAATTTTGATGTTAAAGAATAAATTATCCGAATAATTCAAATAATGTGATCGCATCACAAGCAGAATTAGGAGTGGAATTATAAAACAAACTTTAGCGTGGCACCTGTCAATGCAAAGAAAATCATATGATAAACTCATAGATACACTGTCTGCTTCACTATTTGCAAATATCTCGCGAACATATAAATATTCCTGATTCAGTATCTCACAAGGTATAGCCCATAGAATGGTAGTTAGCAAATCTTTTCGGTATCAAGTCATCTAATACAAAGTTTCGTCTCTAGTGTTAGACGAGTGTTTCTATGAATTAAATCATGACAAAATATTTCAAACAGATATCTTTATGAATCAATAATTAATTAATGAACTGTGGCGCACACAGACCTCTATTACGATTAAGTAAACTTCGCTTCGTCTATAGTAATAATAAATTATACAATGTTGAAATAAATAACGAATTTAAAAAATATAAATAATGTAATTTGTGCGAAGTAAGTACAGTTTGGGGATTGTCTGCTAGACGAAATTGTAAGGAAGCTGAATCCCACGTCAAAAATGTGATAAATAAATACAATGTAACACCAAAAATAACTTGGCGTCAAAGATAATACATGTACGTCTAGATTCAAGTTTACTACGTGAAATCTTTCATTATAATAACTTTCGTATGTAACGTATATGTGTGGTCAAAAGTAGTCGCTTGGGACACACTTGATCAAATCAGCATTGTCGCACAATTAGCGGAATACACGCAAATTGCGTATAAGTATTTTTCCATAGATCACTCACATCTAGACGTACATATACAATATCAATAATAATCGTATGGCAAATGCTTAAAATTGCAACTCCCGAAGCGTCATCATCCTCCGCTAACGCAATTAAGTAACGTGATTCGATTGCACATAATTAATAATTTCCTATCAGAAAATAATAATAAAAAAACGGTCGAAATAAATAATCATATGCGTATCCAAGCACGCGCTGGCTCCCCGTGCAACCACTAACATAGCAGGTAACTAGCGTAGGGTAATATAATCGAATTCACGCGAAGTATCGTCGACCGCGAGTAAAGTAACTACAATTAAATACACTAAACGAACGCTGCAAGCTCCCCTACTACCGGACATTTACAACATCACTCTCCGATATTAAATTTAAACCTTATATATATATATATACATATATATGAAACGAACCGTTCAATAAAAAATAAAAAATAAGATCCCGTGAATACTCGCACTCAGACATCGACACGCATCCCCTCACAATAATTCCTTATCATTATTATGTTATTATATCTCCTTGTCCGCTTAGCTTTAAATATAGTTTACATATAAATTAAAATATAGAGTGAAAACTACACATTTCTTATAATATACTATGTACAAGGCGTCTCGCTATTCAACAATGTTACAAAGTTCAGCAGTTTGTCCCTCGTGTGGTTTGAGTTGCGTTTGCGACGCACAAGTCCGCGCGGACGTGCGTGTGACGGCCCT
>DWGW01001854.1:0-10580 GCA_018247775.1 Udranomia orcinus
TTATTTTTTTTGTATAAGAAATCAAAAACCAAAGTACCAAACGAAAGAAGTAATACCCATTAATAAATATTCTATATTTACTTACATAACTAACAATTAAAAAAAACAGTAACGTAGAGCTCGCTACGGGGTGCTCGTGTCTGCCTCTAAAGAGATGAGGCGGCGCGTCTGATGTCGGGCAACGCTGCCCACTGCCGTCCATTACCCGACCTTGGGCCTACAGCTTAAACGTACAACTAAATGATTTACAAGTATGATGTTAAGTTGTCGTATATGTATATTTTGTAGTTCGATCTCAAACACATTGTGCTTGCAAGTCCATGAATTTCCCGCAGAACATAGAACTAATGTACTTTTGAAGATTGCAATGTTTATAGACTACAGTAATCATTGCGATCAGGTTAAAGTATTTAAAAACAAACTGCACTATCACCATAATGATGGAGACCTTTCAGTATCAATAATATTTCAACCAGCAAACAACACGCTGTGTTAGACGGCGAGCCTATTCATTACATTAGATATAGTCGTATGTATTAATTCAATTACATTCATAAATTAATATTCGACTTTGGTGGTCAAATTTTTACACATTAACAATCAAGCCTTGCATATACCTAATCTGTTGTAACATAAACGCATCAAAACATCGCTGTTTACAATTTTATTTGCGCAAGAAGTAGAGTACATTACACAACAAATATCAGGGAGATCCACTCGACTCACAACTTTTTGATTACCGCCGGGGCATCGGGATAAATGTTCACATCCACGAGTTTTCAAATTCGCATCACGAACTTTCGCAGCAAGCATATCCAACGCTTCACGAAAGAATGTGATAACCTACATACTGTGCACTCGATCCCATTAAAACAGACCATATATATAACTCATTAAGATTCAGAATCGAACGAATTCAATTTCCAAACGCTCGAGCAGAGCTTTCCCTCGCAAGTTGATTTTCTGTAAGTTGCCACGGTTGCTAGCCCTGAATTACGCATCCATTCCAATATCACAAACATGCCATTCCAATCTAAACTTTATTATGTCGATAAAAGGTTTATTATCATAATATCATTGTTACGGTAATGGGCATTATTAAATCGTTCAAAAGCGCGTATCTATTTGTTCGGGGGATTATGAATGCGAATTAACTCTGAAGGGGTTTTTCAGGCTATTGTGGAGTTTATTGCTTTGAGGAAAGGCTTAGAATTGTCTGTACGAGTTTAGGACATTACTGTCAGACATTAAGCCACTTGTCTTACTGTGAAGAGTACAGTTATTAATGACTAATGTTTTAATTACTTTTTCCTAGCAAATGTTGCTTTTCTCAATAATTTTGCAGTTATCGCATTACACTCGCATACAAAGAAAACATTGTGAGCTAATTAACATACATGCATCCACTATGTATTTAAAAATACGTGAATAAACTCACGCTTAACCTGGGTGTTATAAGTTGTCGTTAAAATTCAGTCCCTTTAAATATCGATGACATTTTAAAACATTATTATATTATCGATTTGTCGACGTTTACGTACAGCATAATAATAGAGTATAGTAAATGAGGTACAGTTAATAAAAATATATCGCTCTTCGCTTACCCATAGCCAGTAGTGTTCTAGCACGTATCCATGATAATTTCACCTTATGGCAATGTTTGTCGTAGTATAGCAGGGATGGGAGTGCTTAGTTAATTAATTTTCGTCGGATATGAGGAATAGTTTGTGTAATGATTTTACGGCTCAAAGTCGGTATGCACAGGGGTGGGATGCGTATCGAAATAATTGCGACAGTTCAGATTTAACAATGAGAAAGCGATGGTAGTGGCACGAACGGTGGCATTTTGTTATTAAAATCCTAAACATTGGATTAGATGATCGAAGAATTTTTTTTCTTTCTTTCTTTGGAACGTGGAATTAACACGAGCGTATGCTTAAAAGCTTTGGCTTTAGTAGAAGCGTCTAACGACTCTATAGATTTAAGTAATAGACTACGTGAAGATGAAGAGACGTGAAAGATGAGAGATGGAGACGACCTTAAACTATCAATAACAATCAAGACCGATTTCTTTCCGTATTCGAAAGTACGGAACCATACATAAATTATGTCATAGCGACTTCACTCAATCAACTTCTGACTGCGCCTGACGTTACTGCACTTAATCAATTTTTTCTACTAGTAATTTTGATAACCTTCCAGCTAAGCTTAAATAGGTACTTGTATTAGAAGTGGGTTTACGTCAATATAGCGTCAGCATAGCGTGCGGATCGAACCCGGGATCTCTCGATCGTTAAGTCCGACACACTAACCATTGGGCTATTGCCGCTTTGATTGTACTAGTGTTGTGCAATGTACAATGGTTACCAATAACCAATAATACCAATAGGTCTGTCTTTCGAAGGCTTCTGAAAATGCGGTGGTAGTGGTAATGGTGAGTGGTTTCTATTTTCGGTCGGGTTGTTTGTGTAGTTTTGTGTATTGTCATGGCATCCACGACACAGAGAACACTAATGTGTGAAGTAATACTGTTACTATTAGTTCATCAACTTATCAATCAAACAGCTTATTAGTATTTGAGTTGTTATCCTTTGTACTGAAAGTTTGTACTTTATGAAGTAAAAAGTCATTAAGCGTAGATAAGGAAGTGCTTACTATAAATTGTATAATAAGAGCAATAGGTTAATAGATTATGGATGGAGGGAGGAGGTGCGCGCGCGTCGCTGCCACGTCGCGGCGGGAGACGACAAAAACAACGATAACACATGACAAATGGTGCGAACTGAGTGTATACAGGGGGTTCTGCATTGTACGAGATCGATATAACATAGATGTAGAACAAGTATTATCTTAGCTTATCATTTGTCTGCCAGAGGAAAGTTCACAGTCATTTCCATTGTAAGTCTTGGAAAAAATATGGCTTTTACTATGAAAATTTAATAAAAGACTATTTAACAGGAAAAGTCAAGTGTCAAAAGTTAACTGAAAAAACGCCTGTTTTTAAATAAAATAATAAAATTAAATAGTAAGGTAACATATTAAAATTGTAATTAAAATTTCGTTTATGTTCTTGTATTGAAAAAAATTGAAAAAAAAGATCAACCTGTACATTTAAATCCTCTGGATGTGTAACCATCCAAATGAGCTTAAGTGCGGACTGTTCTTGTACGCGGAAATGCGTTTTATTGATCAGCGAGAAAGCCGATACGATCCAACAGTGTTAACGCATTGTTTTGATAAAATAAAAACAATAAGAAGTTTACCGTCTTTGAAATAATGTGAAAATAAGATACGTAGTGATAGAGGTTCTAATTGATAGGACTTTTATATAACACTGGGCATACGAGCATGTCCACTTGATGGTAAGCAATCACTGCCGCCCATCGACAGTCATAATCGACTCGATCGAATCGAGTTCTTCCTTAGGTCTAAGCTGGAACGCCTCGGTTAGGTATCTCTCATGCCCCAAGAACACAGCATCAAGAACACTGCTGTTATAAGGCGCAAATAGTTTTGAAATAGTTTTAACCATCAAACATGTTATGCCGAAAGTAAGGAAATGTTGCTTCAATTAGTGTCACCCGTGCCCTGACATATAAAATGACTTCTAGGTAAAGCCGCGTTCACACGTTTACTTTGAAACGTGATACTGTATTTGAGCACCCGCGGGCCCCACTTAGAAACGAAAACAGTTCGGGTTTAAGCGGAGGTCAGATTCGAAGCTCACTAGAACTTATGTTATCGACTCCGCGTCTTTAAGCCAGTGTTAATTTTTTCTAAATCACCTGTATACTTAAAATGTTTAAAAAATATTTTGCCGCGTCTTTCACACGATCTTTCTAAAAAGTTTCAATTTAGCCTAATCAATATCATAAATATGGAGGTTTAGGTATTGTTTTAATTGTTCCTTTTCACGTTGAAACGAATCGTATTTATTTTATTAGGTTTAATTTTGGACATAAACTCATGAGACGCAAAGAGTCTTAGTCTACTTTTTCTTCATTATCTATCTCTACTACAATATTATCTAAAGCTTATGGCGTTTTATCATCTCGATAACTGTTAAAATTATGGCATAGTACTTAAAGACTGATTTAGCTTTTCTACAAATCTTAAAAAACTCTGAAGCCTTAAGTAAAAAAAAATATAGTTCGGTACTCTATCTCTTCAATAAAACTAAAACACGGCATGTGACAAATCGTAAAATTACAACAATTGTTAGGTTGTCAGCATGCACGCATCCTTAATTCGAGTCCAATTTCCGCGAAGCATCGACCCTGGGACATTCGGCGAATTTGTTTACCGTAGCAATGTTGCTGGGAAGTGCCGCGCTTAGGTACCATTATATCACACTAGGAAATATAAAAGGATACATTTTTATAAGAGAAGATATATTTGGATAAAAATACCGAAGAAAATCAATAATATTTCGTTTGTTTTCACAATGCCTATGTCAATCACTACTGGACACATTATTAAAATGTTGGAAAATTATATTGTATTATAGGGAAAATTATATTATAGGGAAATAGATATTAGAGAGATATAATTCGTAAATTAATATGCAAAAATTCTCAGTTTTAGTTTTAGACAGTTTACTCTGATCACTAATGGCCATAAACAACCACTCATGACCACAAACAACAAATTAAAAAAAAACAAACGTCATCGTCATGTGACGCTCCCTGCGCGCAAACGCTTTTTTGTGGGAGCCTCGTTAACGACAGTTAGTGGGTATAATTGACTCCCAAATAGGGGAGCGTGGGGACACGTGGCGCGGGTCATTAGCGAGAGGTCGTTTTTCATTATCTGTGCGCGATTAAACAGCTCTATATTGATAGCGAGCTTCCGTTTACACTGAAAAGTTGGTGGAATATCATTAAATCGCTTTTGAATACCGAGTATGGGAGCCTATTATGTGGGTTTAATAATGTGTCTTAGACTCTTAAACTATTTCATGCACATTTAAAAAGTTTAACAATTCGTTAGTTTTGTTGATTTAGTCTCTTTATCTGACTTTCTTTTCTTTTTGATCAAAATTAGTATTTTTGTTATTTTGATTGTATATAAACAAAAACTCATATTTTCTTCATCGAATGTCTAGAATGTAGAGAGCGTGGAGTATATTACAATATTAAGGACGTCCGTGTAAACTATGGCACGCCAAAAAGTAAAGAGTGCAGAGCAGTCTAAAGGTACGGTCATGAATTATACCCTTGTTTTAGTAGTTTTACAAATGAATTAATCATTTGCCGAAATTAACGCACAACACGTCTTAAATGTAAAGATTGTCATACACTTTATACATAGCAGCAATGTGCTCTAAACTTTAAAGAGTCATTTCCCCTTAGCTCCATACGCGCTCGTCATTCATCTCGCGCTCATTCCTCGCACTAATTACTTAATGGGTCATCACCTCTCGTTCCCGAAATCTCCGACCAAATTAAACGCTTAGCTGTTAGTGCTGTTACGCATACGCCTGTGTTGTTCGTCGTTGGAATATCGTTTGAGTCATGAGAGAACGCGAATATAAAAACCCTCTATAGAACGCAGCCAGCAAGGGATATAACAAAGTCTGGTATAACATTACTTAACATAACAGTTAAGATGTTAACCTTTAAACATTTTGTTTTCATTTTGATTTTGGTTTTTACTTGCCATCTAATTTGCTTTAGTATTTTTTTTAGTTGTTCCCATGTAACTTACACTAAGTAAGACTTCTCAAATGTCTCTCGTAGATAAAATGTAATCATGTTATTCATGGAAACAATGAGAAACTCGAAATTTATAATCATAATTATTAGTTTTGTAGTGCCATTATACTAAAACTTATTCCGCCCTCCAAGCGATAGCTGAATTAAACATTAGACGGATTTACTACATCTGCCTAAAAACAGCTTTAATAATATTAAAGTCTATTTTTTGTTGTTTATTCTGTAATAAGACTCCTTAAAATGGTTTTCTTTTAGATACGAGTATATTCCATGTCCAAGGATGGTTAAATATAAGACGTTCATAATTAAACTGTTAATAGTGAGCATAACTCATACGCTATAGCTTATGACACGCACCCTAAAGCATCCAAAACCAAGATAATTATACAATCACCGGCGGGGCGGGTCCCCCGCGACGTGACGCGATCCGACACATATGGCGTCACTAATTAAAGCCGTGGAACTCAACTGCCCTTTGTAAATGTCGTGCGTCTACGCTTTAATAGAAATAGTTGTCAACAGACGAACGCTAAACAGGATTTAGTGGGTTTGAACACCTCCATGGTGGTTTCGCTTCTTGTAGCCCAGTGGGTAACCGTTGCAATTACAGTTTTGAACTCTCTTTCGGAGACTTTCGATGTTATCTGAGTATTGCGAACTATGTCTGTGCTTTGTACACAGCATAAGATTAGTGTATTTAAATGACAAGTGTCTCTGAGGTTTACCTGCCGTATAATTGCAATAGCTGTATAATTTAGTCATACCATTTATTTTAAGGGTTTGATCATGGATCGATACTCCAGTGATAATGAAAAAAAAGTTTTTAAATATTACAACATCGTTTAAGACGTTATCCAAGTTCGGCTTGACTTTTTTAACCATTTTTTTATTTCCGCTCAGCCCGCTGTCGGTGGGACCGCACCCCACCCACTTACTCGTATCATCAAATTCATTAGTCATCTCTATCAAAGAGATTAATGGTTTTATTTTTGATGGACTATAAATACACGAATGACCTTGATATCGTCTTCACAGCAGGACGACTTTGTTAATTAGTCCGCATAATGCTTTAATTGGTGCCATTAAAGCTTTCCTGGCCAATAAAATCGCGACAATTTTAATTGATATTCATAAACGACATTGTTATGACTTTCAAAGAAAGGTTTCGTACATACATCATATTAAAAATACAAATATTAAATAACTTCATCGCGAATAAAGAAATCGAAATAGAACTATAGAACATTGTTCACTCGTTTGACACTTCTTTATAAACTTCTTAATTCGACTCAATTTTGACACACTGTAGAGCAAGTAGCTTTTGGAGCCATTATCATTTGTATATCATTATCATTATATTGAGACGATTCATGTCAGAAGTTGTATTATATTTTTAATAAGTAAATGTTGTAGATACAATAACACACGTAGTTACTGGTGTACATTTTCGTTAAAGTTAGCTATAATTATGAAAATATTCTGTGAGTATAAGCTGTTGGTAAATGAATTCCGTAATAAAATGAAGTCCTTAATCTGACGTTCGTTAACTTGAAATAACTCACCTGGGTTTCAGTGACATTGAGAAGCTTGGCCATGTCTGCGCGTTCTCCCGAAGAGAGGTACTTCTTCACCTCGAAGAGTTTCTCTAGCTCAAAGATCTGTCTTCCTGTGAAGGTGGTCCTGGCCTTCTTCCGTCTCCCAACGCCAGGGTCCTCGCCTTCCTCGCTGGTCATCGAGCCCTCACCGCCGAGTGGCGAGCGTACATCGTCCGTCGACTTCTTGCGTTTGATCAGCTTAGATGGATCTGAAAGTTACATAGATTTTGAATTAGCTTCCAATATATCATTTTTGCGTTTTGCAAGCTCCATTTTACCTCCAAATTATGTATTTACCGGTCTTACTATCAAACCATTAATAAATTCCGGTTAAATCTTAAATTCCGGTTTTACTAACCGGGACTACTATTTACTGGTAGGTAAGATCGCGATATTTCCGTGTTATCCGTGTATTACTCACTGACAGACTCCCACCTACATTCTCTAACGTTGGGAAAAGCATAAAATACTCGTATTTTTTTATTAAAGCGTATTTTTCTTCAAGAAAGAAAAATTAAACGGTTTTCCTAAAACCTCAATAATGCCACCTTGCCACATCCTTCTACCATCGATACGGATAACCAAGAAACGTCTTCAGGTATCTAAATCAAAGCAAATGCGACGCGGGTGCACTATAAATTAGCCTAATAGTATTCCTGAACTGACGCTCCACTCTCAGACACCATTTGGTGTGTTTTAACGCGATTCCAAGATATATTTGCTTACGTTTCCTGAAACTTAAGTGGGTAATTGACATAAGTTCCATTTCATACAGATAATTGCAATGAAACTAATACAAGTGGAATGTCTTTATTTAGCTAATGGTGCAGGAAGTGTCGTCGTGACGCGAACAGTATTTTGTTTATGGCACAGTTTGTAATCTGGAACTAATAAGTGAAGATTGGAGATCGGATAGATCTGCAGGATGATAGAATTTTTAGGTGTATTTCTGGACTCAGGAATGAACAGGATGTGCAGTCGATCTCGATTGTTAACAGTAAATCATCATAGGGGAAATCTTTGAAACCTGACACATTTGGGAGGTGGACAACAAGCAGTTGAGACATAAAATGAATTTAATTAATAGATTTTCAGCGTAATTATTAACATAGGAAATAAATTATACCTACAATAACGCTGTCAGAAACTAGAGTTTTTGAACCGCATGCGTCAAAAGTTTTATGAAGTAAGATGTTTCTTGTTAACAATTTGGATAGACTGTTGTATTCTGAGATTTCATTGTTGATATTCTCTTGGAAAATATTTTGTAACAAATCTCAATTGTAGAGTTATTAGGCAAAACGATTGGATGAATTGTTATTTATTAGGTACTACGTACGTATTTTTATTTGTCTATAATTCGCACTGTCGATTCGCAATGGCAATAACTTTTCGAAGGTTCTACCTTTTATTTAGTACTTTAACTCTGGAGGTACCATCACACCTATTTCTGCTTTTATACAGTGGTGTGAAAGGTGTAGATAATAAAGGTACTTAAAATGCGTTTCAATATGATCCTCAAGGGTAGTGACGCATTTGTGGTCAAGCTAAAAAACAATCTGTCTTGGGTTAATTGTTATAAAGAAAAAGGCCTGACCCAGCAGGGTGCTATAGCATATCAGTCAATTATAATAATATACGTTATTGATGATACTATTTTTAAACGGTTTGAAAATCTAAAATATGTAAAAAGTTAGCAACTCACTCTCAAATCTTATTTATGTTTCTGTTAATACTGTTTAGTATACTTCTTTTACCAATTCTTTGCATTATATTGTCTTTTTTATAGATTTATGTTATTCTCGCCTCTCCTCCATCCCGCCGAACACACAACAGCAATAAACCAAAAACATCACAAGGCTCACTTAGAATCGAAATGCCAACAAGATCACGACAACCCTATTCTCAAAGCGCACGAAATAGCCGCGATTAACGGCTGTAAATAGTCGATAAATCGGCCCCGAGACGCGAGGTACAATCGGTCGCGATCAATCCGCCCTTTTCACCCGCTCGTCGTCAGCAATTAGAATATTTGGCACGTTCGCAACCGTGTCGTCTGAAATAACAACCACCGAAGAATAAGTACGGTATAGAGGTGACGAGTAGGCGTGGCTTAAGCGAAGAATGGTGTATAAATGAACTATTCCTTGTCTAATGTATAAATGAATATATCAACGTGGCGGCGCGCGCGCCGGTGGCGTAGGCCACCTTCAGTATATGATTTCATCTTATTGCAACTGATGGCAAATGTAGAAGATATATCATCAAGCAGTTGTAATAACTTTTGAACAATATATATAAATATTTATGATAGAGTGACTAAGTCCTATTGCTTATAGAAAATCAGTCAGTTAAAATTCTGTTTAACAATATATAGGTACATGTTTTACTTTGTCTGCTCAATATTTTTTCTAGCTTGCTTCTTTTACTACAATCTTTTTCTTTTACATATCTATTTATAACCAAAAGTGTATGTCGAACTACACTACAGCTACAACTACTACTACATAATAACTTCTCATTTTGAATGGGACTGAAAATTGGAATGTCGTGGTTGGCATTGTCCACCCTATGCGAATTTATCTACACCAATGGCTCCACAAACAAAAGACAATTCTGTTCGTCACTCGTTCTGCAGCAACAGCGATACTTGAAGATAGCAAGCTCATTCATATGACCTATAAATACACCACCGGTGAAATATCGACTCCATTACGATTTGCCTTTGCACAGTTTGTTATGAGCTACTTTGTGCTTTATTCCGCGCAAACCTAAATGTCCATTGACTATGTTGAACAAAATTATCTCGCATAACTAAGCCCGGATCTCTTGCTATGAGAAAGATTAGGCCAATGGCGCGTAGTTAGTCTAGACGCGCTATAAATTATTAAAGATGATTTGGCGGTAGAACGTAGGTATTACGTTATCGGACGGTAAAACAATAGATTAGGTAACAATACCTAATTTTTTATTAATCATGTGTTGTTTAAGAAATATATTTTTTCTAAAATCAAAGTGATAATATACTTAAATAGCTTTACTCGCAATCTCATTAACGTTCTCACTATGATCGGGTAATGAGCACTCATTAGGACTTACGACACTATTTTCTTTTTGTCGGGAATAAGTCATGACGGACGACTATATAAAACTAATTCCTCAATCCCTCTGCTGTACCTTTGATAATGTACCTTTGATATAGTCCATTGAAATGTTACATTTTTTAGGCCTGACCTTGCGTTTTTTAGAGGACGCAATTTTATTTTTTTGA
>DWGW01001855.1:0-10579 GCA_018247775.1 Udranomia orcinus
AACATTGTGACACGAGATTTTTATATATAAGATGTATATAAAATAAATATTATTACTTACTTATTGTTATGAGATTGTGTATGCCAGAATACATTTTTGTGATAATTAATAAAATAATATAATTATGAACTTTATGAGAGGTTATCACAATTATTTGACGTTCATTTTCATCACATAATTTTGACGCCACTTTATTATGCTGCCTGCTAACTAGGCAGCAAAAATATCTGACCTACGGACAGACAGATATTATTGAACTCGTTCATGGGACAGATATTTTTGCTAATCTCCCCATAGTAATTATGCTCGTGACTGTACATATACATATACCAGAATAATATTTATTGCAATTTTTGTCGGTCTGTTTATTCATCTGTTTGTTCCGGTAAATCTCTGGAACAGCTAGACCGATTTTGGCGGGAATTTTACTGGCAGATAATGATGATGTAATAAGGAGAAACTTAGACTACTATTATCATAGAATTATAAAATAATTAATAAATAACGCGGGCAGCGCTGCGGGCAACAGCTAGTGTTATATATTTTTTGTACTGTGTCTTGAAACACGTAAGCTCCTATTTTGGTACGAAAACCCTTTTAACCAAACAGGAATAAAAACTAAAAGCACTAGATTTAAGTACGTACGGCCTACTTTGGTACATCTAAGGCGGATCGCATTAAAGTAATGGATATATAGAAATGGACTATCTCGTACCAACTATCGAATAGGACGAGCAAGTTGTACACCGAAACGAGCAGTGTCTGCACATTTTTGATATTACATACCGTTCTGAAAGCTAAAATATTAGACCACCTCACTAATCTTGTTTATGACTCAAAATGTGACATGCGAAATGGGTAGATTTTATTATTATCCCATATTATGCACCTTTTATATTCTTGCTGCTGGATACCTAATACCTAAATGAAATTATTGTATTTGGAACATTGCATTATTCAATTGCTTGATAGAAAAAAAAAAAAATTTATTATTATTTTTGGTTTAAAAAGAAGTTATATATTATTTTATCAAACCGAACTATTTAATTAGACTCAAAAGTCAGCTTGCCACCAAAGTAACATAGATTATTATCGGCTTTTATTAATTCACCGTTACTATATCTTAGTGATACATTTGTTTGTTTTTAAGGTTCTTTATGTAAGACATGTGTTTTTAATTTCACTTCATAGAGTTTTATCCTAACGTACTATACTTTAGGCGCCGAACTACGCACCTTACTCTATAATGTTTATGGAAATATTGACATTTATCAAGAGCAACGTCAATCGTCAGTTTATAATCGGTGTGATGTGGATGATCACACACAGAGTAATCTTGGTGTTATACAAGCCCAGCACGTCCATGATTGGTCATTTCAGTATATCTCTGTTACACGCCACGAGAATCCCAAACGAATTACGTGAATTGTTTATACTCGATGCCCGATTCAGATTCTCGATGGAAACGGCCAAATTAGTATAATCGTTAGTAATGTTTACGAAGTAATTAATCAAGTTTGTCAGTGAATTGACGATTGTAACGTAAGTTGTACTTGGCAAGTTATTAGAAAACTGGTAGGTATGTACACTGCCTGATAAATGCTTTTATAAATAATATGTATTATTTTAAGTATCCAACCTGTGTATCCGACGAATATTATAAGATGGATCTTCTATCAGATTGATGTGTTAGGTTAGGACCATTACTATAACAGTAGCAGTACCTATGACTTTTCAGACCGTATACATTTAATAGTATTAAATAGGACTAGGCAATAGAATGGCGATAACAAATGTTTTGTCCAGAGACCAATGTAACTAGTATCCTCCCATCTTATAAAGGTACTTACTGTCTGTTTAATTATTATATAATTATTTATTATGTTTAGACAATTTTAATACTTAATACTTGCGCAGGAACGTACGGGAACATTTTTTGTGGTTTTAAATGTTTTTGGCTAATTTGCCCACCGCGATCGTACGCCAGGTTCATCTAATAGGTTTGCATATGAGAATTTGGCCAAACTATGGTTTTGCACGCATTTCCGGTCCACATTATCTTTTTATTCTATTCTTCTATAGTACAAATAAGGTATGAAAGGGCATCTCAGGCGACCAGGGTACCTTCATAAGTTTAAAACAACAACAAGTATGTTTAAATCAAGTTTGATTAATATTTAAATTGAGTTCGTGATCGCTTTATCATTATTGAAGAAGGTTCGCTTAAACGGAACGATATACCTGCAACATATTTCTTGGACAACACATCTTACGTTCATTTAAGTGCTATATTTGATAAGTAAATTTAAATATTAGCGACTGCTAAAATTTAATTGAACCCATAATTATTCAAGCGGTTCAACCTGTCTCTACCTTATTGGTACTTACGTAGTGGGGTGGAAACGTAATTGAATGTGTGTGTTGACAAACTAAACATTAATACTAGTAAGAACATAAAAATAAATTAATAAAAAGTAGTGTTGTGAGTGTTGTTTCAATAAAGTACATACAAATATATCGTCTTCAGTGAATCCCTCCATTTGCAATAAGATGGAGCAACGGTAGCATTTATTACGTTTATTCTGAATTATTATAGCGAGGATGTCAAAATGCATACTATCATTGGTTCTCAGTTCAAGAACAAAAATGTGAATAGTTTTTAGAAAGGAAGCATTTTTGATAAACCAACTGTCCTACTTTTAAGGTACAAAACATATGAACAATTGCACTTTGTAAGTAATATAATTCTAATAGATTTAAATTTAAAACGAAGTAAAGCCACAACACTAAATAGTGACCCACCCCTTTTCGGTTAATGATAGAATGGCCTTTATCTCCTCAAACATATATCATTAGCAGCGAATCCCATTGTACGGTCGCCATTAACCTGGCTTAAACGATTTAATTTTCTACTTTCCCTCCAATATATCGCTAACTATCGATGGCACCTAATCACGGTTCACGGACAAGATAATCCTCCGATTTATTGCCCATAACAACGTACAATGTCGTCAATCGAATTGGTACTGTGGTCACACAGATTTATAAACAGTCAATACTATTGCCGCTAATGAAATTATATTGAATTGTAATAAATAACTGTCTGTGTGTAAGAAGGCTGGTCGGCCACAATGATGGCTATTTACAGCGTCGTATTTGAGTTAAATAGAGCTGCGGTCATAGCAGACCACCCCAATATTAGGTGACTAGCACAATTGACAAAGGCAAGATGCTCCCTTCCTGCAGAGTTCGGTCATAAATTTTATGGGAGCAATTGCTTTGTTTGTAATTGTAACAATGTGGCAACAGGAAAAAATAAACTATGCAGCATCTAATTTTTCTTTTTTAAGTAACTAGTTGTGATCGTATGATTATGACTAAGATGAACCGTTTCAACAATGATGCGTTTATGTTACGAGTTGGCTTCGTGACATAAATATTATTTTCTATTCCCTACATTCAGAATGTTACCTATTTGTACTAATTAAAAAAGATACGTGCCTAAATGCCTTTTATAATAGGAGCATCTTTTTATTAATATAAGGGTCATTCCCACGAGCTTCCAGTCGGTCATGACGTATCCAAAATTCTCGACAAAGGTCCGGAGAAGCAGGAGCGTAGGTAGCCCGGCATCCCGTCAATATCGTCGTCAGCGGGACACCATTGTCATTCGAGCTATTGTACACTGACGTAGCGATGCACTGACTAAAAATCATTAATTCTGGATCACAAAGAGAACCCACGAATCGGAACCCTGAAAAAAATTAAGGCCATTCAGGACCGGTCACTGACTCAGCCAATGTGGATCGCGATGCGTGGTGGCTTCGAATTTTAATTATTTAAAAAAATATGATTCTACCATTGATTGTACCGACAAAGTTAAAAGTCAAGTTCGAGCATACTACGTTCTGGCTCCTTTATGGTAAGCTATTGATATTATAAGCAAATTCCCTGTTCGGAATATAAATTCGAATAGATGAACGAAAGCCTTCCCTAGCAACTATGTATAAAAAATAACCAAATGTAGGTGTATCTGATGTTGGAAAAATACGTGATGTCGAATATTTATTTATAAGAGTCGAAATTACCAATGCGCATAAAGACACAGAAAAATAAAACGGTCATTTGTTATACATTGCGCGGGAATGGAAATCGCTTCGTAATATTATCTTTACAGAGAATGTATTTAACGTATGAAAGAAAACTTTTTTATGCCAACAATTTCTGAGTAGCCAGTAAGTATTGATCGACATTTATAAAGCGAGAATCCACAATACGTAGATGTCCTAGTTGTTGCTCATTTATCAATAACGTTAATCTTTTTATTTTCATCGGACCCTGTTTCGCGGTCTTTAGAATCAATTGTAGCTCTGCTTACCGGTTATAGAATGCTGTTACATTGGACACAATCGCCTTATACATTCGTACCATATCTCGTCTGTCCATCTATCATCACTCATTTGTTCTGCGCGTGTCAGATATTTTTTATTCGAGCCGGCTATTATGCTTATCACATATCAAACTTGTTTTGTCTTCGGTCCTGATTTTCATATCAATCAGATTTACTTTGAGGTGAGCGTCTGTATTTACAGACAGTATTTATAGAGGCGTGTACGTTTTTGTTTAAGGAAATTAAGTTACGCCTGTTTCACGTCATATAATAAATAACACTAGACATTCATACGCAGGGGTTCCCTGTGCTCAACGCTGCAAACAATAAGACAAAAACATAAACACCCTGACCGAGGATTTTATACTCATTACTCAAATATCTCGCTGGGAATCAAACCGACAGCACAGCAACTTTCCTCTATGGACTTCAGGCACGTAAAATGTTTGGGTCGAATTTGATCTTCAGTCAAATAAATATATCTTAAAATTAGAAATTACGTAATGCCCTTAAAGTTATTACTGTGTCGAAGAATGTATTTTCGTCCTATGAACTAGGCGACCAAATAAAACGAGTTCTCACCAAAGACTTCGTTGTTTCACAAAACACGGCCGAAGTTCCGACACGTGTGTAGCGGTCACTCGAAAAGTTATAAAACGTACATAATGCACCTTTTGTTGGTATCTTGAATTTTAAGCACGCTCCTGTCGTAGGGCTGCCACACGCTTCCGTACACAGGGACATGGCCTATTTGTATATTCGGGACAGCGTATCCTGGCAATGTTTTTGATGTACGAGAAGAAACAGACCGTTTCTTTTTTTTATTAGCTCGAATGAAATGTACAGGTTCTGTTTTTGAATTACGTGACACGGCTTAAAATATAACACTAAAGAGAATTAGACCATAAACAAGTTTGAAAACTTTTTACAAATTGTTTAAATTCTTTTTAAATTTAAGATTTTCATTTATATCAAAATATTATCCAAAAATTATAAATTGCATTTAAATATAAGTCACTTCAAAATGTGGAGCGCTCGCCTTCGATATTTTTATTCAATGTATTGTCTTATTGACTCGATTGTTGCTTATATTTAAAACACAACAAACAGATTAAAATTATCAAATACGTTGTATCATGTCTGTAAGGTTCAAAGTATTTATCGCTCAAAATCGTTTATTTTCCATTAACTAAATGTCCCGAAACTCACATTAACATGGCGGCACTATCCCACCTAGACAAAACTCTACGCCGAACAAACCGACATGTTGTTGTATAAATCACGTGGTCTTTTGTGATTAATGTCAACGTTAAAGCATAAAGATTCATATTTAGTGCAGTCGCTGTTCCTAAGCACCCGTGACAAACCCGACCGGATTAACCAGATCTATAAAATGCGGTAGAAATAAAAACTTTCTGCTTACTGTTTACACATCGCTTCCATACCTAATTATTTATTAAAATCCCCACATAAATTAAAATTCATCTGACTATATTGTATGTATTATAGATGTTTTAGGGTCCCGCTAGTTCGTAACCGAGCCATCTGGTCGATCAGATCTTGTGGGTGGATAGCTTGTTATGATTGTTTTAATGGTGACATGTGCGCGTAAGTACCTTTTAAGAATGCTCGCTAAATTGTTTATTAGCTGTATCGGCGTAGGACTTTCTAAATCTATTTTTTTTCGCATTCGTTTAGATAACATTTATGCTTAATTAAAAGACTTTTTCTGAGTAAGTGACATTCTTTAAAAAATCTCTGTTGATTGATTACAAATTGCTGCTTTTTTGTTTTCAGGAATACGTTAAGTAATAAAATTGACACTTTTTCATTTTATTCACCGATTCCAATTTGTTTCCTTCTGTTTTAAAAGAAAAATAATATACGAAACCATATTCTTCTTTCTTTATACACAGAATCGACGCTAATCCGCGCGGCTTCGTTTTCCACTGTCACCAAAATATTTAAACAAACCATTCAACTATTAATAACGCGTGGCGTAACAAATACGATTAAGCCGCCATGCACGGATCCACGGATCCAGCACAGATGTTTGAGGTGAATTTGAAAGCGAGTCTACGAAAAAACGGTTTTTGTATTGACTAAATTCGCTTTATCTCCGAAACCGGAATCCGCGGCCCCTCCGAACCAAATAATGCTAATCATAATGGCATTACATTCATTCGAATTTCGTCAAGTATCCACGGGATCTGTGGGGATCTCATCGTTTTTTTGCAAACTTCAGGGGTTTCTTGCGCCAACACGGTTCTAATCTTAGGGAATTGTGTTTTGTAATTATAAAACGGATTCGACGTTTTAGTAAACAATTCGGTTCGAGTTTCGTCATAGGGTATTCGATATATTTCGATATAATTCGGAAATCTGAATTAAGTTTTTTGTTTGTTCGACACATAAAAGTTTCCTAGTTTTTCTTATCCTTTCTTTGACCTAGCTTATATTTTGTAAAAAAAATTTTAGGGACATCATACATTATGATTTTAACTACAGTATAAAATATAATAAATATGGTTTTTTTTATTTATGTAACTAAATAATCAGAGGTACATTAAGTTTAGTTTAGTAGCAACATAAATATAATAATTTCAAATTACTAGATATTTAGGAAATAAAGCATAGTCACGAATATATAAAATTAATGGTTAACAAATTCGCAACAACAAGCCGTAAATAGTTTGTACAACAATTACTGGAAATGTAGAGCACAGTTTACATTACGCAAGCATAACCCTTAGATACACAAAAATATACAGATTCCGCTTTTGGCAGTCAATTCCGCCCATCTGAGGGGTCACTTGCGGGTCTTAACCATATACTACTTATTCATAAACATCTTTGTTTTATATGGATACCTACGTTAATTAAAAAAACATCTGTTCTATACCTCAAAACATTTGAGGATGTTCGATCGTGCAGTGTTCTGAAGTTCACATCCAAAATTAAATGGCAAAAACTCCGTTTGATCGTTATTTAAGGTTTCTATTATTCAAGGACTGGGCTTCGGGTTTAGTTTTAATCTCAGTTCGCGCCAGTTCCCAATTAAACCAAAAAAATGGTTTACGGCGGTAGATTCTAATGGATTCTAATTCTAACCTAACCTAACCACTTTCGAACCAAGAGTACATTATATATATTTATATTCTACTTCAATAAATACATATTAAGAAAAATATTTAATAGTGAGCCTTTCAACTAGCAATATTTTAATTTTCTAAAGATAGCCACAGGAGAAAGTAACTACTACGAGGAATTTCATACATAAACATATTAAAGCCACAGTACCCGTAAGACTACATCAGTCCTATTTGTACATCCATGGCATAACCGTGCGCCGTTTATGAGGCTATGTCTATCGCACCAGTGCAAACATCATTTATCAAGCAAACTATGACTATTTATAAATTCCGCGTAACGTAACCTACCGCAGAACGGCGCACATTTGGCCACAATGTCCCCGGATAACAACAATATGACCTTAATGCCAACTTTACAAACTGTCGCCATTAGCACATCTGATACAAAATATTTTGACGTACACTACGAGCGCACAATACGCATGGGCCTTTGGGGATTTCGACCATTACGACCGCAGATAGTGTAACGAAGTGAATGGCAGACAGCTAGGAAGATCGATTCGATTTATGCGTTTTTTGCGGAAACACAATAGCCTCTATTTATCGACGGATAATGGCGTCGGGAAGGCACGGGAGCCGGGAACAGTTGGCGGGAATCGCGCGGACTTGTAATGCGGTTAGACATGGTGATCAAAATCACATGTCGTTTTCATTCGAAGCTTCTGATGATGCGTCATTTATTACGTAATAAATTAGAAACAGATTGAACCTTAGTCGCATTTCTGTTTTATTTTCATTTTCACTTAAAACTCGGTTCGGATTCGTATTCTTAATCAAATAAACAGTTATAAAAGCATTAACTAAGATATAAAGAATGGGTTTTAAAAATAGTTAATTAATTAACACATTTTCGATGGAAACGCACTTCCTGAAAGATTCGATTCTCGAATGGTTTCATTTATACCGAGTTAACCACAACATTTTATAATCCGTGACACTTCGAGCCATGTGTTACCGTGATTAATGTACATGGATGATCATTAACAAACGCGTGATTGTGGGCTTGATTCATTGGCGACATCAAACGCTGTGGGTGACGATGGATCCGGGAAAATTTTATTTTCTCTGTCATCTCAACAACAGAGTAATAGCAGGATGCGTGTGCAATAAAAAGTAGATTAAACGTTTTCAGTGGTTCGACTAAGCACGCACCAGTTTATTATGACCCGTCTTTCTAAGCAAGTTCGTCATGATTGTATATTCTCCGAGATGACAGGGGAGTTCAAGAACGTTGGGTAGTGTAAGAATGACTGACGAAGCAGTAGATCTAATGTGATTTACAACTTCCTGGGCCAGAGGGCGGTCGCGTGCACCTGATAATATTCATGTGCTTTTAAAACAATGTTTCACAATTTCACTCGCCAAAAAGAAAGTTTTTAGGCAATTTGAATTTTTTTTTCTATAACGATCTTCTTTTTGAAGAACTACTAGCACGACAATATACTAGTAAATTCCTCTACCTACGCTAAAATGCTTGTCTAGGAGCACGTAAGTTGAATGGAAAATATATACAGGTTTTTTAAAAAATATTTATTGTGTTATTAATAGGGCCGAAAGAAACTTTCTTTGTCAACTACTTTTAATAGCTTATTACGCATGTAAAAAACACCCATATAAAAATAATATATATAATCTAGTTTTAAAAGATAGTTTAAAGTAATCATCTGTTTTATAAAATGACATCATAGATAGAGCTTAGTCAAATTTGTTTGAATGCGTAGGATCTAAGCCGTTCATGTATTTAAATATTTTACTACAAACACTCATATTTCATTATTATTTAAGACTATTAGTAATACAAATATTGACATTTCAGAATATGTAGGTGTTATTAGGTTCTGGTCGTAAAAGCTTTACTTTTATTATATAAGTTAATTGTCGATTGAATGTCGATGTACCGATCTATCGTAAACTATACTCGTATGAGAGCACCGAGGCACCACAGCCACACCTTCCCTGTCTTATAACAACAGTGTTCTTGCTGCTGTGTTTTTGCTTGCTCTTTCTTTCTTCTTGCTCCTGGTTTGTTGGATGTGGTAAAGCAACGCATTTGTACTCGATCTAATAAATCGATTCTGGTTTGGGTTTGTTACAGACGTTCGTTGGCGGCAGTTTCTGAGATTAACGTTGTATATTTTTTGGATTCTATTATAAAGAGTCCCAAAAATTTCCTCTTAGATATCTTCCATGTAAACAGCAATCACTCACAGATTTATCATATGTACCATATGTGAGCTCTGCAGACTGTAAGCCATGTATTATTTCCACGACCATTTATTTGTGTTTAAAAATAAACGAGCATTCAGTTCTGCTGCTCCGGCCGCCGGAAGCCAGAGGGCCCTCGATCAGTTAACTCTTTGCGGGACGATTCTGCGTTATACCGACAAGTGCCAATAAGGGCTTTCATCTCCCTACGCGTTCGCCGACGAGTGCAGTTCAAGTACGTCATTGCGATGATTGCATGAAATCATTTGTAAGAATTCCAATAAAACTTCCTGCGATCGAAGTGTATTGATTAGTTTAATTTGGGGCTTGCTTTTCTTTGGGTTGCATTGCTTTATTGTGTATTGTTCCTACTGTTGTATGGCTGTACACAGCAAGGTATGTTTGAGACAACTCTGTAATTACAAGCCAAAGGTAGTGTTGATCGTGCAACTGCGGACAGTTTACGTGATTCGATAAGAGGTGGCGCTACATGTAGTTGTCGAAGTTCTGTATATCGCAGTTACGAACCCGAACGGATTGCAGACGATTTTTTTTACTTTTAAGTCTACTAATATAAACTTTTTGAATTAAAAAACTGCTGTTCAAAAAGCAGAATATATCATTCCTAAAATTACAATTAAATTTCTTGTTAGATTGGAATTTATATTCTTATAAAATATTTTACTATAAATTGTGTAAGATACATTATATAAGATAATTACTATATTTATTTGTTTTAGAATTTTAGTCTTACAGGCTGTTAGTTAAACAGAGTGCACATATTGAGTCACTGTAATTATAAATATATTATAATGGCCTGAGGCGCTCAAAA
>DWGW01001856.1:0-10578 GCA_018247775.1 Udranomia orcinus
AGTTATAATTAAAACAATTTGATGACCAGATTAATGTCACAGTTAAAACCAGTTTTATTTTGGAACGCGTTTTTCCTAGTTAGAACTATGCAGTTAAGTTTCGTTAGGTTAGAACACTTAGTTAAAACTAGTTCTAACTAGGTAAAACGCGTTGTAACTAAAAACGAGGTTTAACTGTAACAAATACATTTAAAAAGACTATAGTCGAGCCAAGTCATATGACACCGGCCTACCACTAATAATAATAGTGTAAGTAATAGTAGTAATAAATAAACGATTTTGAAAAATCAAGCCGAGACAACATTCCGTAAAATCAGAGAGAAAATTATATGAAAGCGACCACATCTTGACTAAGATATTAAGTAAATACACAAAATGGTAGTGAATGCGTTTAACTAACGAGATAAACGTTGTGGTGGAGGGATAAAGAGGGACTGGCCCTCACCGGAAGCGTTCTGATTTGACTAGCATCATATATCAGGCTTTGTTGTTAATTAATTGTTTGCAAAACGGCAAAATGTCCTGTGAATTTAACGGTCAAATGGCATAATTTGTAACCTTTTGTTTTGTGAAGTATTGCCCAATTTTACGGGAATAATTTCATTTAATTTTTTATGTACACTTATTTTTTACAACAAAATACGTATAGTCTTGTACAATGGACCTTCTTAGATAATGTTGATTACTATTGAATAAAATGGCCCAATACTTGTAAATTTAATAGTTAAATTGTATATATAAGTTACTACCTTAACCTTGTTTAATTCTATAAGCATAAACATGTTACTGGCTAAAAGGATAACCATTTTTATCCGGTTTAAAGTCATTATCTCGGATTAACTACATATCCTACAATTACAACTACATATACTCGTATATACGTAACTACATATCCTACAAATACAATCCTACATCCTCAATTCTTTGATACAATAAAGGTGTTGTTTGTGATGTGATTTGTTTAATAAGATTCGGTCCTTTATAAACTATCACTAACATATATACTAAAACGATAATCTAATGAGTAAGATGAAATAATATTTCAATACAATAAATATTATGTAGATTTCATGTTCATGTTTTATCAACCCATTAAAATAAAAACTCCGATGAAACAAGTGCAACTTACTTTTTAGAACACATGAGTTCGAATCTCGAATAAAAATAATAAAAAATGTTTGAGATTCGAATACCGAGCTAAATCTGAACCCTTCGTCACTGTGCAACGAACAATATGTACTTTCACGTAACATTAAACTGACTTCACAACGAAACATTTGCTCCGGGCCCAATGTCTCTGTAGTCTGGATATTCTCAGAATAAACAACTGTTCCTTTTGTACGCAAATGTGAGTAAAACGATCTCGTACCCAATAAAATCGTAATTTAGACCTCCGTAAATCGAATGAAACGAAAACAATTGTCGGGCTTCATTCGTTTGTTTTAATGTTGAATTCAGATAAAGATCTGAATAAAGCGTAGCATTTCTAAATAATACACAGGTATAAACAAAAAAACCTTAATTAATGGCTTTTATTTTTATGCGAAGAAAACCTTAAAAAAGTACCCGATACCAAGTTATCTGGGATTTTCGCCCATTAAAAATCCTTCGGGGATCTTTCCGTGTTTTGTAGTGGTACCCAGGAACTCCAAGGAATGTTCGTCTGAGCTGCCACGACGATATTTGTGACCTTCTACCAATTGTCGAATTGCAGCGAATATTATTACAAGTGTGGTAAGGGAGATACATTTGACCGGTGTCTCAACAGTACTCCATGGTACCAACACATTTGAAGTCGACCCAAGAAATAACTTCGATTCTGTCTTAGGTTCATTACAAGTGTCCATTAGCTTCAATGACGACTTACCATGCATGCATGCATGGTATTGCATGCTCGTTTGCTAAATCAGTGTTTTAAAAAATACTTAAACGATGTGCCTGCAAGCAATAAATATATCAGAGTAGTCCTACTCTGATATATTTATTGCTTGCACGTAGTCTGTCACGTAGCTCCAATGCGGGTTGGCGAAAAGCGTCTTTAATCTTGATGTTCTTCAAAACACATGCTATAATCGTCTCAATAAGAAATGGGGCAACGCCGCAGCTTCGTTGCAAACATCTAATCAGCGCCGTATACAAAATGTGCGTGAAATTTGCCGAATCAGGCCTTTTCACACTACGCGCGGTCAAACCGTGTTCTTTTTAATAGAACCTCTTGAACGTGTATTGAGTATGGTATTTATGTAGAGTACATATGATAGTATCGTATAAACAACACATTATTAAAATTTAAGCGGCGGTAACCCAATGGTTAGGGTGTCGGATATAGAGAGATGTAGATTCAATTCCCACTCGATGCACTTTTGATGTTAAGCTTACTTGGGTTGTTAAAATTACTAGTATTGACGTACTTAAAAAAAAAGAGCAAGTCACTTAATATCATGTTGTCATTTTATCCAATTGAAAACCTTATCCGAGTGTAGACAAAATTTAAAACATATTTTATGTCAGTGCTACTTTTAAAAACGATGTACATGTGATGGTGATAGATGTATACTTTTAACGAACGATCTCGACATGAAAATAAAATTCATATTGGTACCTCTTCGAAGTAACTAAATTCTATCATGTCTGGTTAAAACGTTGTAAATAAATAAATGTACTATGTATGTGTAATGTGTTTATTATAAAACGGTGTCAGTCTGAAGGCACATTTAAAGTCCCATTGATTGGTGAAAAGCGTTAAAGATGCCAGTGGAGTATCGAAGTTTAACATTAGTCAGAGCGAGACGAAATACATTTGCGCGTCATTTAGGGGATAAATTGAATCGCGCGAATCAAATGGCCATAATAGCCTACCCTACAGCATTCCTACAATGTAGGCATGTAGGTCTTATAAATGTCATCCATAGTCAAAACAAGCAAGTCACAGTCATCCAATTTTGTTTTACCAATATGGTCAGGTATTTTGGAAAAATAATTTTTTATTGGGGCTTCTCTGGGGCATCTTAGTTATTCTGTACTTCGGTTTATTTTGATCAAAAGCGAGTCTCATATTCTACGAGAATAATTTTTGCAAGCATAGCGATAAGTTTAGTGCTTTACCACCAAACAGTATAATTTCTATAAAATACATACGTCGATGGTAGAATATTAATAGCATAACTTTCATTTTTCGCAATACAAGGTTTCGCGTCGGTGTGAGAAAGAATGATCACACCATGCTTTCTGACGTAGCATGACTGACGTAGCATGACTGACGTAGCATGACTGACGTAGCAATATTACATAAATTATAAGAACTGTTCAAATGGTACAGATATTTTTCTCCGCCAGGTTTTTGAAGCGAGCTGATTATGTATTCAATTGTTTTGACTTTAAAAGGCGTCGCATATAAATCATCTCGATCGGATTAGTATGACACACGAGCGGATAAAATATCGAACATATTGTATGATAGCCTTGTATATTTTTGATTCAGATAGTATTTGTAACTAGCTGCCCCGGCGCACTTCGTACCGTCCTAATCCCCGTCTCCTTAATTTAAAATGACACAACTTTTGTACTTATGAATTGATGATTTTTATGAAACAACTAAACGTTAAGTGGAGCACTATTGCAAATCGCATTCAAATCGGATCAGCCGCAACTGAGATGAGCGTGAGGTAACCAGTCAGGGACGTGATTAGCAAGAATAAGATAAGTGTTTAAACGTCCCTTGAGACACGACACAAGTTCCTGAGATTTTTGACTGACGGGTAAAGATAGACATTTCCAACAACATTTCAACAGTGACGGCGTCAGTCACCAGTTAAAATCTTAGTCCAAGTTGAGTAGTCCACGTAAATCGGTTATAGTGACCACTCGTGGCATGATGGTTTGTGTAGTGTTTGTATGGGGTTATAACTATAGTAATAGCTGCCGAGCCAGTGCATCGGGTGTACAAGTTGGAGTACACTACATTTTGCTAGCTAGATTTTACTGCCAAAGAATGTGTGTTTTCAATAGCTATTGGTCACACAATTATGTAACCGTGTGTATAACATTCAAATGTAATGGTATTGATTGAGAAGTGTTTACAAGCTGCGGAATAATGAGCAAAACTTGACATGATTTATTGAGACCTCTGAGTTTATGCTCCGACAAACGCGTTCTTTACACTTCTCAGTCACTCCTCGACTTAAGTAAGATATATTTTTCTAACATTTTCAACTGATTGATCACTTTGTTTTTAATCAAAACAAGTGAAGTAGGTAACTTAAAAGATTAATGAAAATACAGAATTGGAAACCGATGCTTATTTATGCATTAATTTATTGCACTGATACTATTTTGTATTGATATTTCTCTTGTTTGTCTCATGTTATGTAGGTTAAGGCTTCGTCTAGCCATTATATCGCGGCTGCTTCGGTCTTCTAGTGTTGAAATATGTCGATTTAGCACTTGTGCCGTCCTAGGTGACACACAAATTGGAGCGAACAATTGTACGAACGTCGACAATGCTATATGGATCTCTCTCTCTCGAGGCAGTGAAGAATAGGTTATGCTAAACTCCTACGGGTAGCTCCCAATACTGAATACTAACGATTAAACATTCTTCCGCAACCCTATGCAACTTACGCCAAGCCATTGTTCATAGATGGTGATGAAGCTCCCTACTCAAATATTTTAAGAGCCACACGAAAACACAGCGCACCCCTTTTCGTAGCCTCTACCTACGGGAACCCAACTATGACACAGGAATCGGAGTGATAAATGCGATAAAGGAAAATTTCATTTACGAGAATATTGAAGTAATATTTATGATATACTGAAGTAATATATGATAGTAATAGTGCAGATGTCGTATCGGGTATGATATATGCACCAATCAGATGCTGTGGCTTCTCACACCCAGTATTTAAGTAGACTGCGTGTTCGACAGCTAATACTAAGAAAGGGCATTTAGGCAAGGAAATTAAGGGAATATTTTAGAAAAATGTTATTAGTAAGTACCCTTAAGAACGTTCTGAACAAAGATAGAGTAATAAAAAACCGAACGATAGAGTTTTTTGGGGTGATAATATAAGATTATATGAATAAGATCCTTTCATTTCAACATCTGTGTGTAGAATCGCGAATCTGGATAGTTTCAGTAACACATTAGACCTTCACAGAATCATATTTTCCTTTGACAAACAACAGCACAGTCTGTAATCACGCTAATGGCGGCAAATCGTTAGATGGAATTCGCTTATGAGACATTATTGTGTGGTGAGACACATCTGCTGAATGTCTTAATAGATGAATGTGTGTTTGTAGATGTATGCATGAATTTAGGAATACGTTATAGTTAAAATTAATTTTAACTCCAAATTCACGTTTGAAACTTTATCTTGTTGAACAATATGATGTGACAATACATGTGCCTATGGCGAGGGGTTTTCGTCATGGGATGATTAGGGGCCATCCATCAATTCCTCACCTCGAATTTCATGATATTTTGACCTCTTTCATATCCCTGTCATAGTACTTCACAGCACGGTCACACTTTTGAACTATCCCCTCCCGTCCCCCATCAGGTGCCACGTCACTTATCATTCGTCATAAATTATTTCATTTTCGTTATAAATTATTTCATGTTATTGGTTCGTTGGGTATGTTGTTGATTTTCCTAGATACGATTTATTTTGGAATGTTACGTCACGATATTTGGAACCTAACCTAACCTAAAGTTGGTGACTACAGGTCCTTGTTGGCGCTCGGTGTTGCGTTAGTGAAATCACGATAATGAAATCCATACGTTTCTGACTATTCATTCTTGACAGTGTACGTTCGTTCTTCTGAGTTTTCATTCTCCACAATACGTGTACAGTATAAGTACTCGTATTATCAATTTGTTTTTATATCTACACAAATACATGAGGAAATGTTTGCATATTTCTTTGCTATGGATAAACACAAGTAAAAAAAACAACTTAACCAATTTTAAAAATCTTTCTTCTATTAAAGCTACACTATCTCCGAGTAATATAGACTATATTTCACATATGCGTTATATTATATACGTGGAGAAGGGAATAAAATTATAAATTATTTTTATAGAACAAAAACTAATCACTCGCTCGCCACGTCACCAGTGTTTCGGTTGAAATAATGTTAATGGTAAAAATGAAGACATACCATAGCTTCACACTGAATTCACACAGCAGGCTTTATACGTATCTCTTTATTATTTGTTTACACAGAGGAATTGCGCAGGAAACATCGTGATTATACTCAGAGTTGTTTATGATGTGGCCTGCGCCTTAACCCTTGTCATTCTGAAAAGGGTTTTTAAAAGAAAGCAGGTACAACGCTTCGGCATAGCTTAAGACCGCAATTTTACCAATAGCTTTGAGTTTCACAGTTTGACTGTGTAATCTACTTAGGAAATAAAACATAACTTGAAAGAACCCCTTTTTTACTTTAAGTTTGATAAAAGATTTCGTCTTAACTTTTAACTAACACTTGCAGGGTTGTTGGAATCTCAACTAGTGGCAATATAAGATGGGTAGTGTGTCGGACTTACGATCGAGAGGTCGTGGGTTCTATCCCCCCATTGCACTATTGACGTAAACCCACTCCGAACACAAGCCGCTGAGCCTAGCTGGAGGGGTTAACAAAATCACTATTATGTATTGACATGGTAGTAATTTAAAAAAAAACAAAAAACATTTGTTCTTTTTCCTATTTTGTTCTTTTAGTTGACAGTTGTTTTATTTTTTGTACAGTTCGGACGTGCTTCTCACAAATTCTAATAGTGCTCTGAAGCCTTTCGAGAATTTAATTTATAAACGCCTTAGTCCTCCTAGTTAGTATAAAGGTAACAACAGTCAAGATATTGATCGTAGAACCTTTTACGATTTGAGTTTGGAGGCCACACCTATACTTCCTTATAACTGCAGTATTTTTGCTGCTGTGTTCTGGTTTGAAGAGAGGTGAGGGAGACATACTTAACCGAGCCGTTCCAACTTAGTCCCCAGGAGTAGCAACGAATTTGTGGCCGTTCTAAGAACTTCGATCCTATCTTGGGTTGATTACAGATGCCCATGGGCGGCAGTGACCATCAGGTGAACTACATGCTTGTTTGCTACAGTTATTAAAACAATGAATGAAATACTGTTACCACTATACGTAAGAAACTCATGTGGAAAAAGCCATTCGTATCAGCTCGCCTAACACGCATTATTGTCCCAACTACATAAATCATAGAAGGGACTCGTTATGTCTAAACCGTACACAATAAATCATAAAAACAATACATAAATCAAGCAACAATCTAATGTGATACAAAATGACACGATGTGGGTGTGAAGTGGAGAATTGTTTTTGAGAACGGGAAATTTATATCTACGAGTATTTATTGCTCCCCGGAATAAAATTCACTTTACTATCCAAGACAGATGGTTATACAATTCCATTGATCATAGAGTTCCTTGGTTTTACTTGAGTCGTCTTTCTAAGCAGAATACTTGGCGTATTTCTTTACGTGAAATTTATAACAAGATTGTAAATTTTAAATGGTGTTGCAAATGTCCATAGGCGGCGGTGACCATTTAACATCAGGTGGCCCGCATGCCTCTTCGCTAGGCTAGCCATAAAAAAAAAATGTACCAGACAGCGCCCACTCTCTTGGCGTGGCTCTACAGAGACGCGCACATACTAGTCATATCAGTCACAAGAGTGTATACAGACCACGCCCTTCGCGTAGTGCAGATGCATCAGCGTGGCGACGAGCGCGGCGGCGGCGAGCAGGCGCGTCTCGTCGGCGAGCGTGAGGCCGCGCAGCGCCAGCGCCGCGGTCACCGCCAGCCCGCCCGCCAGCCCGCTCCACGCCTCGCACCGCGTCTCGCTCATCTGCGACACGATCAGCCGGCACTGCACACCACAATACGGTCAGCATGCAGCGTAGCTCACGTGTCGCGTGTCGTGCCAGATACGGTTAGAGCGGAGGCCGAGTTCGGAATCGCCGAATCCGAGTGTGCGATGGCGCTAGTCTAGCAAAAGTGATATTATGAAATTGGAAGATCTATTTAATTTTAAAGAGTTTAAATTATTTTCCAAGTTTATTTTGGCAATCGTTTAGTTTAGTTTCGCTCAACGCACTTCACGTTACTAAATTTACAACTTACAATAAAACCAATTCACATAAAAACTTTTGCTAAATCAACGCTAATTTCCATGATAGGTAGGACAAAGGCATAATTATAGTTTTTACTATAGACAATTGTGCCCTTGTTCTACCGAAGGTGCAATACATTGTTTATATACAGATTATATCATGCCTTCGAGAGTGTACATTTCATCAGATATAATAGCTAGCCCACAGGGGTACATTCCTTCAAGCTGCATACAAATATTTGATTAGAAATCTGTAACCGTTAACATAAGCATTTGTCAGCGGTGTAGTCTCCACAGACGGGCGTACCGAATGAGTCTATAGGGATATGACCATGCCGCTCCCGGGGCCTAGTTATATCGAAGAAGGAAATAATGCATTCACATGCAGATATTTCATACAACATTCCATAACAACGGAGTAACTCCAAAGATGCCTTAATAAATACCTAGAATAATCTGCCTTAGTAACACAAAGGATTGCAGGTTCTATGGCGATGAAGAGGGATCGGCCATTTGCACACTCTGAGTGCGGCACTCTAAAGCGATTCAGACGCCACACGCCTGGGAGCAACATTATGCAGCTCGCTGAGATGAGAGTTGTGGAACTCTCATCGTGCATCGAAGCGACGGGCCTAGGGGACTAAGTCTAAGCTAATGGTTAAGTTTACTGTAATAAACCGAAGTTAGAATCGAGGTTCCTTTTTAGATCGGCTACATATATTATGTGTTGCTACTCTTGCTCGCTTAAGTATGTCTTCCTTACCGCACTCTTCTAAACCAGAACACACCAGCAAGAGAACTGCTGTTATTGGGCAGAAATAGATGTGGCGGAGACACCGGAATCACACCGTAAAAGGTTCAACATTCAAAACTGAGCTGTCCCAATATATCAACTTCTGGTAGCAGAAACTTCGACTCTGCCCGACCGCCACCGATTTGGAATACCGAAGA
This sequence comes from Udranomia orcinus, assembly GCA_018247775.1. Taxonomy (NCBI): domain Eukaryota; kingdom Metazoa; phylum Arthropoda; class Insecta; order Lepidoptera; family Hesperiidae; genus Udranomia; species Udranomia orcinus. The sequence goes on from DWGW01001856.1 coordinate 9,094, forward strand.
AAATGACCTCCCACATACAAACTCACTCATTCACACACATCTATCTAGTATATCTACTATATTAGTACAGATAAAGTCGGTACTCACAGTAATGTTGGAGAATACAGTGCCGGTGAGTATATAGAACAAGCGGGGCGCCCTGTTGATGATGTCGTTGGGCGAGTACACCGCCCACACGGTGGTGACCACGAAGAACATGGCCAGCGGGATGAGCGGCCGTATCGCCTCCGTGAACGTTCGCATCTTGCCCGTCTTGTCTCTGTACGACCTGTTGGTGACATGTGTGTGATAATGTTGGAAACTTAATTACTGTAATATAAGTATATTTTTTTAAGTTATATAATAGTTTTTAAACGTAAAAACTGCATATGAATGATGCAAATTTAATAAAACTCACTTCTAGTATTTAACATAGCACTACTCACTTGTAAATGTTCCAGATGATGACCGAGTGGCTGGTGAGGATAGCGGAGAAGTACAGCACCAGCTCGAAGAGCAGGCTGGGCCTGATGCCACAGGCCAGCGGTTCGTGCCACGTGCGCGGACCCAGCACCGACGTCCCCAGGAGCAGCAGACACGAGCCCTGCGAGAATAGGGGACATCATAATTAATACATTGGCATGGTATGGAAGAGATTCCAGAGCCTACGCGCTAACCACCCACGTTACGTTACAACACGCTAAAATAAACCCTTCGAAAGAGTGCCATTTTCTTAACCAACTAGGTATCCAAGATGTATAATTCTTTAAAATTACATCACTTACAATCATAGTGAAGTCATATCCCCAGGGCAGAAACAACACGCCAGTGTTATACTTCTCCCAGTGAGTCAGGTAGAAATTGAGGAATATGTTCCATATCACAAAGAAGAACCGCAGTGGACTTAGCTCCTCCCTAGAAACAGAAATAATAGTCATTTAGATACAGTATAGTCAGGCAACCAAGATTACTGACTAGGGAAATAATTACACGCCGACATAACGAAAAAATCTATTTTTGGCAGTAGTCATGCGGGGATTGGGAAATGATTGAGAGGGGAACGTCCAATCTTCTCCGATCCGATCATTTTCTCACCCGATCTTACTTCATTGAGCAGTGATATTAATCTGTTCGCGTGTAAGCTAACGATAAACAAGTCACTATATTCACCTTCCGAATATGCTATACAGGCAAGTGGGTATGAGTACAGCTGAGTAACTGTCCAGACCATGGTCGAAGAGTTCCCCCAACGGACCACTGGTGCCGGTGCGGCGCGCTTGCTTCCCGTCGATGCCATCTGAAAGGATCCAACGAGCTTTAGAACATTTGAACATCTGCTGTAGAACATTTGATGCTGTAAAAAAACTACAATTCTGAAAAGGAATACATTTTAATACATTATGACTTTAGTCATAGTTACTTTTTATAATATTGATAAAGCAAACGTCCAAGGAGTCCACCTGATGGAAAGTGACAAGTATTTTACATTAGAGACAAGATGAGATG
>DWGW01001857.1:0-10577 GCA_018247775.1 Udranomia orcinus
GAAAAAAATATAGACGCGCCTTGAAAATGGCCATTCGTTGTTTTCCATCAAACGTCCTGTATCCTTTGGGAGAATCCCAGAAGTACCAATATAAAATGGTTGCTGCTAAATGACTACTAAAAATTTTCCTAATTATTATAGTAGACTATTATCTATAAAAAGTAGAGACAGAGAGTAATAGTAGGACCAGACCAGAATAAGAGAACTGCTTGCAGCGTTACTGAAAAAGAATGAATCTTAAAGAATTTCTTGGCTTCAGAAGGAAGCTTTTCGACGTGCAAATACCCAACGAGACCATGCTAAATGAAAGACATCAATATGCATATGCTATCAGTTCTAATGCTTTATGGAAAGAAGATCTGAGATTTAAGGTAAATCACAAAAAAAAAGGACATCAATCCGCAATCGCAAATTTACAGTAGATTTATTTTTAACTCCACTTATTTCCAAACCTAACGTAAGAATTACTTTTTTGTCCAATTACTTCATCAACTCGCTTTAAAAATGTCAAATTGCTCCACACAATAGCTGCCGTAGTGGCAGGCGCCGCTCGCAAATTGGGGTACATTGTCGAATTATCAGTTAACCCGCCGTCGCTCCGCACCCAATCAATTTAATTAGGACTCCCGATTATGTAGGCCCGTGACCTTTGTGGATCGAGTGATTAACGTTACAGCATTTGTGTACAGAATGTTAAGTAATTTCGTGTTTTGGTTAAGGTAAATACTTTGTTTTCGTCACACAAATATACATAACGACCGTCTGTTTTGAGTTTCTCGTTCGAGTACTGCGCTACCCTATATATTAATGAGTTCAACAAATAAGCGAAATTATAGTTGTCATAATTTGCCTCCGGTTCTTTACTTTACACTTACTTACTTTCGACATCTTTAAACAGATCTGGAAAATTTGCGATTGCTTATTATTTGCTGTTATAGTACAGTCCATTCATTCATTGTATATTCTATATATTCATTGTATATAAAATATACAATGAATGAATGCAATATATTGCAATGAATGAATCCATTAATCAAATAACAATTTTAATAAATAGTAAAGTAATAGACAAGATACCAAGATTTAAAGATAAAAAAAATAATTGTTAAGTTTGATACCGGAGTAAATAATAAAATAGTAAATGTCGTAAAATATTTTCCTTATGAACAGAGTTTAAATCCCTCGTTCTTTTGTATTGGTTTATTTCGCGATTTGGCACAAAAAATGAACCTTTACTAAGCTTAAAACGGTCTTCAAAAGCTTAAAATCTTGAATAAAACTTGGCCTGTATCGGCCCATAAAATATCGTTTACCACACATCACACGTTTTCGTAATCATTTGGGTACTACGTCCCAATATACTCGTAGTCACTGTTAATAGCGTACCCCAAATAACTATCTGCAAACACACATCCAACAGTGTTTAACAGTTCTCATGGTTATATTAAACAAAAGCTTGTGGATAAAGAGATGAAATCAAAATGAGAAAGAAATGATTATTAAAACTGCTTGTATTTTATTAATTTAACATTCGAAGCATAAGCGTCAAAATCAATTTAATCACCAGACTCAAAATTGGAATTATCGAGCCAACAACAAGGGACCACTTATAATTAAGAAACCCACCGATAAATTGCATCATTAGTTCCATCGAGAAAATACGAAAGTTTTGAATTTCGGAAGTGGAATGCGTTAATTGCATGTGCCGATTGGGTGGCGCGGCGCGGCGGCGCGGCCCGCTGATTGGCCGTTGCGGCTCCGCGCCTAATTATTGGCTGGTGTAAAACAATCGCTCAATTTGATTGCCGAACGCTAATATGGCGGGTCGTGGGCCATTGTTTTGAATGTGACGGTTAGGAGTCAGTTGACATGGCCGCGCACGGTTTGATGCTCGTTAGACATTGTTCCTTCATTAGATATGTATTGTTCGATGATAAAATGTGATTAGTGTGTAATAAATTAATTGAAAGTAATCATATTATCAATTGCTTGCATCTTTAACTGCACGTTTTTTATCTAATGCAGTGTAGCTGTTTCTTCCCGGTAAGTTTCTCTTTTCTTTTTATATAATCAATTAAATCATAATTAATATGTATGGTTGTTTGTATTTTACCAAGTTCAAAAACTATAAACGATGGTTGTAATTTATTGATTATCGTTATCATTACATATTATATCATTTTGTAAAGTCGCCTTAACCTTAATACACTGAAATTTTGCTTTGTACATAACATACTTCTGAAAGATATTTTATTTGAAATACAGTTCAATAACTTAAGGGGAAAATATACTTTTCATCTTACTTTTTACTTCATTTTAATTTTCTGTCAAATTGAAATGCTTAGAAAATAATTCCGGGCCGAAGTTAGCAGCACTATTTTTTGGAGGTACAGCACCACATTGCTGTACGAATAAAGAGCAACTTGGGGTGTAATTATCCAAATTAATTGTACTCCTTAAGTCATGTCACCAGAATTAAAGATTAATAACAAAAATTTAAAGCATTAAATACAAATTCATGAAGATACTCCTAATCTTATGATTCAACCTCCTTGACAAATTTCATGACATGACATGACAAAACCGATTTCATTAAGTCAATATTATGTTGTGCGCACTTTCATAACTGTTGCATTGCAATAGATGTAAGTTACGATCAAAAATCCGAATCCTAAGCCATCCTACCTAGTATTAGAATTAATGTTAAATTATTTAGGTATACTACGTCTACCACTACGTCTCTGATTCCCGTGTGCATGTTTAACAATTGTATAAGTTATTATCGAGATAAAAAAAGGTGCTCAAGGAAAACCTAAATTCATCCTTATGGTGTGGTGTACGGGTAAAACTAGTAATTTCATATAACAGAATGCTACATAATGTCTTCTATTAGTGTATGTTTTGCAGGGTAAAGAAATGAAGAACGAATGAATGATGGTTTGAATTAGCCATCATCTAATACTACAATTGAGACATTTGTAGGAAAAATGTCTCTCTAACCCTCCAAAAATTGTATCTAAACGATCTGAACTCTATTCTTGAGATGCATTCGTCATGTCAATAAAACTAATAAAATTATATATAACGGAACATATAAAACACGAGATAAATGATATGATATTTATTAAGCAATTAAAGAAACATCAATAATAACAATACTTATTAATAATAATATATGTGTATTATAGAAAAATACTTAAATAACAAAACAAAATTTATAATAGATAGATAGAAAGTATCTTGACATAAAGCTTCCTTTTCCATTCTCTATTATATAATTTGCTAGCCGACAAGAGGCAATATGTATTCGATTCGTGTTGTATTATTTTCATAGGTCGCCATATAAATAAAATATTGTAACAGTAGATGCAAACCTTGAAATGCAGAGAGAACTAAGGTGATTAGAATACCAATAACTAGTTAAGAAAGAAAATAAAAAGCGGTAAACGGAGTAAAAATAACTTTTTTTCTCCACTCAATTAGGGATATTTTCTCCTTATTTCATTTTCTTTTGAATACATTAGTAACGTTCCATATACTTACCTTAAGATAAATAAAACAAAATATTATCCTTTTTTTCTTATTCTTCACTTTAAATGGCAGCCATTCCTTGAACTGCTGAAAATGATAATACTTTTCTTGCACAATTTTACTTTTTTATAAAAATATTTACAAAAGGGTTTTGAACAATCAAATGACACAATACTTGAGTTAGTTGGATTACACAATAATGTGTAATAATTCTGCACATCTTCAGATGTCGTTTTGCCTTTCAAACCCTTTCACTGCTGTTATAAGGCAGAATAAGTGTGGCGGTGGGGCCTCCGTAGTCAAACCGTAAAAGGTCCTACCTTTTATCGCTTGTTATAAAAATATCCAGGTCTTGGTCCCGGTGACTAGAATGCTGACGGATAAGGATTGGAATCAGTATTGTATCAACACCTGACATACCTTAATTCTCCATCAATAACATTTTTATAGCGCTAATGAGACGAATAAAAAAATTTAATCAACATTGGGCTGGTTGTTCTTTCTTAGATCTACCACAAATGTGTTGTTACCTCTGAGGACTAAGTTGGAAGGCCTTGATTAAGTTATGTTATGTATGTTAGTTGTCTTCATGTTGATGTTTGCGATGTTAACACTTGATGGGAACTGGCACTGCTTTTATAAAGGAGAATATTTTTAAAGATCGGAAGTCTCGTCGTCTTGGTAGTATCGAATTCGACTCAGGGCTCATGAACTGTTATGAGCAATGCATTCCTTGATTGTTGCTCATTAGAAACGTTGTTCCTAGGACCTATGATAGCTTCTGTGATTTGCCTGCTGTTATATTTATCTTCGAGTTGAGTTATCAAAGATGCACGTTCCTCCACTAAATAAAACTATTTATTAATTAATATTGATTGTGTGTGTGTTTGCGTCATTTATACTGTTTATCGAAATATTATTGGTTTATTAAAAGTTGATTGTGTGGGGAAATACTTTGTAGAGGCATGTATTTTTAGAGTAGAAAATCTATACATTCAAACGCTAACATAATTATGTTTTCATAATAAATAGGACAATAAGAGATTAGTTAGTGCAATATTATTGTTATGGAAGTGCGATTCTATATTCCTTCAATATACTTTCTTTTTTAAATGGAATATGATTTCCGAAATAAAGCTCCCTAGTTTTATGCGCCATTTATCAATATATATATATATTTATGCAATGGTTAATATTTATTTAATTTTTGTTTGTTAATTTCTAAGCCAATCTTTTACAGACGCTAGTTGTCCTATTTATGATATTTTGATGTTTTGTAGAGTCCTTCAACAACAACAAGACAAGGTGTTGTAAGCATAAAATGATTATGATTATATGAATATCTATTCTATACAAGTTTAACACCAATAATATGTTGATGGAAACATGTAATATCGCTCCACTCTATTTAAAAAATGAGAGAAGTGTGTCCTCTCCTCACAAGTTAAAATATATTTCGTATTTAGGTAAGAGTTTAGCGGAATTACTGATATGACTAATGCGGATATTGACTGAAATTGATAATTTAATATATATACCGTCACCATTACTAATAATACCTACAACAGAGACGGGGCAAATGAATGCGGCAACTTTCTCGTCGTGAAATTATTTAAAAAATATAGGTAGTACTAGTATTTACTCCTCCTAATGAATGATTCAGTATCTATGGGCCTATTCCAATTAAAACGTTCAGCTGGCTCCGCGGATGCTGTGCGGATTCATTATCTGTGGTAATCAACCCGGTAACGAATGCACTGCTACGAAATTAAAATGATAATATATGACGAGCTCTACCCCTTCTTACGTCGCTGAGCACGGACCTCTCCGCACAACTGCGCCACACGTCCCCAATGCGGATTTGTGAAGATACGAGTATTATTATTTGTAGTAAAGATCTCTGAAGGAAACATCTCGGAAGGAAGGAATCATAGAATTGAAATCTTTTTTACTTTGACCACGGAGTTGAACCTTAATTGGAGAATACCTAAAGCATCTCATCACCGTGTTCCATTTCTACAGAGTGCATTGGCGAGGATTAATCTTGGGCGAAATTAGAACTCTTTTCTGAAACATAGCAACGACGTGAGGTTTTAACGTACATAGATGAATTTGGAAACGTGTTTTCATTGAAGTATTTCATCGACAAATAATATAGTAATTCAGCTAGTAGCTAACTACTTCAATATTTGTATATTTTAGGTCCCGCATGTTCCATATTGATTAATCACCTTAGAAAGAGGCAACAAAAAATAAGTCTGTTTTAAGTTTAATTATCTTTTACTTATATTTTACTTATCATTTTAAGAAAAAATATGGACAAACAACATTTTTTAATTGAACTCCGATGATACCAAAACCACACCAATTTCTACTTTATACCTAATACCATGTCAAGCTGCTGACTTCTAGTTTGAAGGATTTGAAGGAGAGAGATACATGAACTTAATGTTTAGGGGTTCCAAAGCATTGTCGAGCTCAGTACCAACAAACAAACTCCAATCCTGACTGTTGTTGATTACAAATGTCCGTGGGTAACAGTTATCACTTATGATCAGGTGAACTGCAATTTATTTTGCTAATTACCGTTTTAAATTTGAATTTAAAAGTTAAAAGTTGGCTAGAGACTTATGCAAAGACTCCAACGTTGAATTATGAACTAAACAGAAAATGATATAAAAGGTCAGCCCATTGTTGGAACGTCCCATTTGTTACGCCCATACTTTTTAAGATAAAACTGCAAAACATAAACCAATATAAAGATATTTATAAGGCTTGAATCATCAATAGCCAACAGATGCGATCCGTTAATGTATTCAAATTAACATTCTTAACAGTATTTTTTATTTGTTTCGAACTTCGAAAAAATCCTTGTTTCAATAACGGATGAGTGTAATACATCAACATTAAAAGTACTCATATCATTAATTAATTATGATATATCCAAAAAAACTTCCATTATGTTAATTAAACTGGCTGGATTTTTTCATGCCGGTGCAACGACATATATGCACAAAATGTCAATTTCAAAATTATGAGACAACTTTGTTTGAATTAAAGCTACGTTCATAAATTCGGCGGCAAACCAGTTTACTTTTGTTATCGATTTTATCCAACTTCAAAAAAAGGTTATCAATTCAACACGAATTATTTATGTATGTTAGTTCATAACTTCGTCATTTATCATACGATCTCCATATTTTTTTTATGTAGCTACATTTTTATATTTAAAAAAATACCTTACAGTCGCACACAAATGCTGATATTTAGGTATGTGTTCGCGAAAATTTTATATAAAAACTTTGACTTAAGTCGTTGTACTCACGTCGAAATTACTGTTGCGGTGGCTTGGTATTTGGTCCAATAAGGACACAAACGTCACAAACTTGGAGACGTCTATCTCCCAAACTCTCGAATACTCAAGCCAACCAAATCGCCAACAAAAACACAGGTCATAATCAAATAGTGAAATTATCAGTTGAAAAGATGTAAATAGTAATATTTGTATTTTGGTGAATGTTAATAAGCAAATTAGTTGCAAATATAGAATTGTAAATAAATAACATTAAATATCATTATACTAATTCAGAATATTCAAGATTGTCTCGGAGAAAAATTTTAATGATGTATGTGATGTGCCTCCTCTCTCTTCATTGTGCTTTCGGAAGCAATACCTACATTTTAAAAAAGGCAATAATTTGGACTAAAATGTTTACTTACTCCTCTCCCTTCTTTATCTTTTTGGAAGCTAGACATTGTAAAAAAGAAATACAATAATTTTGAGGAAAACGTTTTGCGTTTCTTTAATACTGTTTTGACGTTGGCAGCATTTGGTTCTTTTGCCGAGTTGTACTAACAACAAACAACTGTTTTTCTTTTCGATATTTTTTTCCACATACCAAATCAATTTTTTTATGTATATTTATTCGAGTAATAATATCACTTTACAACGAAGAATAAGACTGAGACAAAGATTGTTTCTCATATCTTTTCGTTGCGCGTCGTACTTCAGAATTGAGATTCAATTTTAACCTTGTTTGTCGCCACCTCTCCAAATGTCTCCACTAATTTTGTCGTCATGGTTTTGCCAACATATAATCAAAATTATAGCTAAATATATATTTTATTGTATTTATTACTCGTATTATCATATGCCATCGCTGGATTTTTCTTTTCTTTACGTAGGTACTGTACTTTTTTCTTTCTTGCGACAATACAGTGATAACATATTGTTATATGTTATCACTGTATTGTCCCAACACATACGAAACATGAAATGGATTATACTTTCCATTCTATAGCTTTATACTGCTCTATACTTATCAGTTTTTCATATTCTGATATCACACTTAGGCTCACAAATATTTTCTAGGATTATATTCCTAAAATTGCAGGAACACGTCTCGGATTGGTATGTTTAGTAAAATATAATACTACCTATATCGTTATTTCAAATATGTCTATAATATACATTTTGATTAAAATTATGTTTTAAGAAAATTACTTTTCCTAGGAGAGAATAAATGTTTAAAGAGAATATCTAGGAACACATTGCCAGTCTGACATGCGGTACCCAGGCAGTACGAGATAAGAGCGGCCACATTAGTATATTCGAGGTTTTAACTCTTTTTTGAGAAGGATTCTTGTCCTCTTAGTAATAGTAAACTGAAGTTTTTTTTATTTTCAACCAATCATATTATAATTTAGCTGACAGAGAGAGAGTAGTAACACCAAATTTTATTTTTTATTTTTTTATTAAGTTCTTATAATCCGTTACAAATAAAAGAAGGCCAAAAAAGTTATGTATAATATTACTTGTTTACTTTTATTTTATTTTCGTATATTTTTACGTAGTTGTATGGACAATTAACTGAGTAATAATCCACAAATACACATTGGAAACTTAAATATTATTATATTATATTACATCATATTGATATCATCATATTACCATACCATATAATAAAATCATTAAGCCAGGAAAATAATAGAACCTATATATTTATATCTCTTTTGTTTCCAATGAGGTAAAAAAAATTAAAATTTCATGGTGCGTATGCTTCAAATCTTAAAGCTCGTTCAGACGCCGCGGCGAGCCCCGCAATAATAATGATCGATCAAACCATCCAATTAACTGACAAAGAGCCCGTAATTAAAATGATAAATCACGTACAAACTATAATTAAGCCAACTGGATGCCACCGAGCTCATTAACTCGAGCCCTCAATCACCCGTCTTCGGCTCCTTCGCGTAACTCGAATGTAAATTACAGATATTGTAAGCACTCGATGAGTACTTGTCAATATCAAAGGTGAGGTGATTAGAAACGTGTAATGTAATTACAGCGGCGGCGAGGAGTCCCGGGTGGCAGCCCTGCGCCCCGCGGGGAGGGGTGGCGGCTACCACGCCTTCAACTTAGGTTTTTTAATCAACCGCCCTCTATCATTAGTATTCCGTACTCCGCATAATGGAGTGCACGGCCGCATACGTATAGCGAGGTACACCGCGCGCTCCCACAATGCGCTATTTACGTGCGGCCTGCTCCCGCGCGCCGCCGCACGGCCACTTGCCACTGGGATCTTACCACACGACAACACTTGCGTTGATTTACGGCCCAACATATATGCCAATACCTTTAGGTACGCCTAAATTGCGACTCTGTTCGATAAACTCAATAAAGAATAACAATCATTAATTCTACTATGGGGAAATCATATCAAATATTTGTTTACTTGAACACATAATGATGGTAGAGTTTTACTATGATAATTTTGAACAGTTATAAATTTATTGATTATTATCATAAGGACAAATACTTGAATTAAACTAGAAATCATTTGAAATCTTTAGTCAACCTAAAAATAATTTCTACGTTGCTTTTATAAAATTATTGATTATAAATCTTTACTGTCTGTTATAAAATTAATAATAATACGGTTACCGTATTAACTATTTTTCTCCAGTTATAGTACAGATTATGGTTAATGCATTATAATATAGCATTGAGATATAAAAAAAGTTTTCCTCATACACCTAATAGAAATGTCAAAAACAACTAAACATTTAATTCAATAACACCATGTTGTCCAAAATACAAGAGTATACAACAATACAATACAATACACTGGTAACATAACATTGTTTCTACAATGTGTATTTTTCACAAAAGGAACACCAAAGAAAACGCTCAAAAGTGAAGTCCAAAAACGAAAACAAATAGCAAAAAGCGATTGGGACACATTTCACAATAAACATGCTACATAAAGCTATCTTTTAGCTTCACAGCGCGGCTCATGTGTGGCGACATTTCAAAGAGAAGACTTCAAAAACCCACATTAGTAAAGTAAAAAGACGCCGCGAGCCGAGTGGCCGCCTCGAACCGCGCAAGAAAATTCACCGTTTTTGCCATTTCTTCGTAACTCTCGCTCGTCATGCTTTGTCTTTTTGTGAAGCATTTTTCTGGAAAAAACAGTCTTGGAGCGTTGAGAGGTTCTTGTGTCACCAACACAAAAGTATTCGGTTTAATTATTCTTGCAATTAATATGATATGTTAATTCTTTTATATTCAATTTGTGATAAAAAAAAATTAAATAAGCAGGTATATTGATTTATGTACATGTAAAATATATTTTTTTTTTATAAATTTGAATATGAGTTATTTTTACGTTTTAATCAGTTTGATATTTTAGGTTACATATACAAGTGTGGTATAAATTATAGGAGTCAATTTAATACGCAATATATACAAAATAGATTGAGGTAAACTAAGGAATTATTATTCATAGTATAAATTATGATAATATTTTAAGAATATGAGCATAATTTCATTACGGACCCTATATCTGGTCCTATGCGTGTTGTAATCATAACAGGGACATAATATTTCATTCTTAAAACCCGCAAGCATATTCAGAGGCAGAATGCAAAGTGAATTTAGTAACAGCCTAATAACTTGCAGCGTAAAGCGCTTGATGGCTGACAGCGGAGTAGCTGAGCACAATGCGTCGCGCGGAGCCGCAAAATGCCTATAACTGGGTTTGCTCCAT
>DWGW01001858.1:0-10576 GCA_018247775.1 Udranomia orcinus
AGGTGATGGAGGAGCACGGGTCCCTGCACTTGCACAGCGGGCAACCCTTCGCGTCCAGCTCGAAGCCGAGCGGGCACAGCATGCGGCAGGTGTGCGCCGCGCACGCCGCCGTACGGGTGCAGTTCACTAGCGCTGCAGCTGGAGCTCGAGTACCGGGGACCTGTGAAATGGACCTCTTTTAACTGCGATACTAACATTTCTTTATGTTTGGTGTCCCTTATAAAGTGCCGTATGAGCTTAATGTCAGTTAATTGGCTCTATATATTATCGCGTACACGCCAGGAATCTACCAGAGTTTTATTTCAGTTTTGAAATCGATTTTTGATTGACTTCTCATAGAGTTCTGCCCCAAAGTCCATTACAGATATTTTGAAAGTACAAAGGAGGGCAAAATTTATTTCAACGGTTTTACTTTAAGGCTAACTAAATTTTCCTTACGGCTTCGCCGAATGTGGTACGTGAATTTTCAACATGCTTTTGCTTTCGGAATGTGCTATCGAAACATGGCTCTCTTTTGAAGGCAAAAAAAAGATGAACATACAAAAAAACGACGTCGACCTTGTAACAATCTCACCTCAAAACCAGCAGCATCGACGCACCAGCAGCTACTAACGATCTCGTTGTCGCACTGTATCTCCTCGAACTCTCCATCGGAGACGCGGCACCGAGGCGTCCGGAGCGAGCGCAGCACGCCGCGTCCACCTCTGCTGTTCTCTGCCGCTAATGCTCTGGATATCCGCTCGGATGATAGCTTTACATTCTCACAACCTGTTGACAATATTTAATCGTCTTTAAGGAGGCGTACAAACGTACGGCTGCATCGCTAGAACCGAGAGTATTTTATTTATATAGACTCTCGAACCTATGAAAGACATCCGATAGTAGAACCGTGCAGACGGTAAAATTATTCCGAAAAACGAAAGCGAAAAGTTTAATATTCATTAAAAGAGCCTATATGTACAATAATTTCATTAGTGTTGGTAAATAACTTCTCGATGAAATGTATGTTTTTCGCTGTTTTGCGAAGTACCGCATCTTTAATATTCATATCATAGATCAAATGTTTGATCAAATATTAATCACCTCATTTGTGAAGCCTGTATGTATTGTATCATCACTATGTTACTCTATGAGTCAAATAACTGAATGCGTCAACGCACTCGTCACGTATTATATCTATGTTAGTGTTTATGTTTGTTATTTTTATGTTGTCATTGTATTTCTCTCTCTCTCTCACACATACACACACACACGCGCGCGCGCACACACACAATGTTCTACTATAATTCAATTTTTCCAAGGGCGAGGGCCTGGAGATTTGTCATACAGGTTATCCTAGTACGGACTCTAGACTCTCACAAACTTTATTGTAATCATTAGAACCGAAAATAGGCGTATCTAGTTATAAGACAGCTTTGAGGAATAAATAAATATGTTATTTATAATATTATTTAGATTATAATTCTTATTTAGATTTCTGGGCTTTGATTAAAAACACTACATAAAACACAGCCTTTTTTATACCTCTATTATTTTCGTATATCTATTATTTTACTCTTTGGGTTTGTCCATTTATCTTCTTTACAAAAGAGCCACCCACGACATCAAATCCAAGTGTGGAGCTAAGTCTTAACGCCATAATATAAAGGCACATAGAGATTTTGTTTTGATTACTTTGTCGTGAAACTTACGTAGGCGCTAGGACAAACAAAAAGTATTTTTATAATGATCGCTTAGCGGTCGTCTGCTTTGTAAACACTTGTGGTGTCATCGCACTAGAGACTGAGATATTATGTCATAGCTATTATTTTGTACAATGAAACAGACTGCATGTACGCCGTGTTATATAAAGTCGTTCTGTAAATTATGTATGTAGTCATGCACATTTTATCAGGAAAGAAGAAAAAGCCAGTATCAGGAAAAGTGAATGAAGAAAGTTTTTTTTTTAAATAAATGAACAAAGATATAATGTTCTATATTTTAGAATTAGAAAAAATTAGAATTAGAAATTATTTATTCATAATACGATATACGAATTTCAAAAACGTTAAGCTCTTATAAATGACGTAATATATTTTGCATTACGTATTTTTTTCCTATAAAACACCTTGAATCTCGTTAAAGCATTACTTAATCCTCGAATGTCTATGAGTGGCGGTTAGTACAACTGCCAGCTATGATACCTACTTAACTGACACCCGTTCTCCCTTGGTTTGGTTCTACAAACAATTACCTGTAAACAAGGGTTCGACGCAGCTTTGGCCACAGGACGTGCTGCAGCAGATCTGGTCTCCGCAGTCATCGTCAGCGTTGCATGGAGTCGCTCGCGCTGGACACGCTGCCTCCGCAGGACACCTACCTCTGAGCTCCGCGCTTGCTGTAACATTAAGTTAAAGATTATTATCAACCTTCCTATATTATTGTATTTTACAAGGCTTTGAAAGGTACAACAATATTTCGTATAGTTGGACTTATATAAGATTTTTAACGATAACTACTCGTACATTTAATTTATGCAATTAGTTGTAAATGTACTACATGTATTAGAAAACTATAATAAGTGGATATAAAGTAATAATCACCATAGATGTGTTTATGGTAAGTTTGACTATTTTCATTTAATCTATTTGCTCTGCTCATTCTTTAATATTTAAGGGGTATTAAGGAGTTCCTCCTCTGAATGAGTAAAAGTTTAGTAAGTATTATTTTCCCAGTGTTCGCAAAATGTTTTCATAGTTTCACACATACAATTGAATAACTAGAAGATGTATTTTATAAAAAATAGACGTAAGTGACATTTGATAGTAATTAAAAGCACCAAGATCTTACCGTGATGGAAGAAAAACACGCAAGCGAAGAGCAGCACCGCCCTCACCGCGCGCGGGCCCATGCCTGCATCACACCCGCGAGCTCTGAAACAAACGAACAACGTAAATATGGAATCATTGGATGCAACATCAGAAGGGTTATTGGTGAATAAAACACCGAACAACACCAGATTGTACCCAAAGTTTGAGCATTTCTATTCTGGAAGAAGTGGAAGGTAACAAACGAGCATGCCAGTGATGGTCAGTGATCATTGCCGCCCATAGACATTACAGATGTCTATGGGCCCAGGTCAAGCCCAGAGAGGATCAAAGGTCTTTCTTATGTCGACTACAAACCTCTGAGGACCAAGTTAGAAAGCCTCGGTTAAGTGTCTCCCTCACACCCTTCAAACCAGAACACAGTAGCAAGAACACCAATATTTGTTTACACCGAAGGTGCGATAAGAAACAGTTTCAGGAATTCAGGTTTAGTTTTTACAATGAAGATGTCAACACAATACTTTGGCTCATGACATGAGTAACGATTAAGTTCTTCCAATAACCCGATTGTTATGTGCATGTGGACGCTATTTCAGCTTCATCATTTATTCGCGTCACAACCAAAGTAACCAAGTTTCTTAAGACTAATTTATTAAAGATCCACTTTTACATACTTAATTTAACTTTCGGTTTCATACACGTAAATAACAAAGTTAACTACGTAAGTTGGGGCAGGTCACAGTCCATAGACCTGTAGGTCATTGCGCGTATGACGTACCCTTCGTGGAGGAATGAGGTGGAAAGTCAAGTTATTAATTGTAATGAAGCATCTTTTTGCGCATTGATTTTGGTTCTGTTCTAATTTGCTAATCGTATTAAAAAAAACTATTTAATATAATATTACCATAATTATCAATCGATTTGATTTAATATTTTACTCTTTCATTTATTGTTTCAGGTCTACGAATACCTTTTCAATTTACCAACTATGACCTACCTGACTCCCTGATACAGAAAGAAAATGATTTATACAACAGCCAACCAATAACCAACCTGATTCAGATCGGTTACCAGTTATTGTTATTGGCAATATGAAAACCGATTTCTTTGTAACATTAGATTGTGTTTTCGAAATCTATTAATCACCCAAGCTTACCACACAATGTGACTATTGCCAACACAATACAGATCCCAAAATTGGAACATTCGTTTATTATTCACCTCGTGTCTTGGCTGGAAGGCTTGGACGTGAGTCATTGTACGCAACTGATAAGTCCACCGTACCAAGTGTAGATGCTTCAGCCTTGAATCCTAATTGATCGTAAAACTATCAATTACAACCGCGGACTGCCAAAATATAATTATTATATGCTGTAACTGGGCTGTTTATCATAACTACCTTTGAAATAACGCTAACATGAATCTTATATAATAGTAAAATTGGTATATACCGACAAACAGATTTTCATAGAAACTCAATTAAACTGGTGCAAATAAAAAAAGTCTGCGATGCTTCAAATAGCGGGGTAAAGTTGTGAAATAGGTCAAAAATAATTTAACTTTATGTCGTGAATATTATGCGACATAAGCGACCGACATTATTATGCGACATTATAAAAATCAAGCGCGCGTAATAACTTTCGGTAATAAATTGTTGAGTCGTAGAGACACGGACTTAAATGAGATTTATAAGTTAAGTTTATAAAGTTTATAAGTGATAAGTCAGGTTTATATAATATTAATACAATAGGCTATTTTAACCACTTTTGAAATATGAAGTACATTGTTTTTGCAGACAGTACGGAAAAGAGTGTAAAGCAGAATAAATTTCTTTATACTCTCGTTCAACTTAAACTCTTAATTTGAACCTAATCTAACCCAACTAGAGATTTTTACAAACCCAAAGTACCCACTTACAAATATTTAACGACATTCTAGGCAGGTTAACAAAAAAACATTTTGTATGTTTTTTTGTTTTTCGACATTTTCACGGAACATGAGATGATGTTACATACGTTTGTTCTATATAAAGAACGCTATTCATTAATTATTTATTGACTGTAAATTTATCGTACCAGTATTCCGAACAGAATTCCCAGTATTCCGTTCAAATAAACTTCTGACAATTTCCGATCAGAATAATCTAGGTTAGTTTGGTAATAAATATCAAAGCAAAATCTAGAAAACCATGAATACGGATAGCGAAAATAAAACTAAAAGCAATAAATTTTACTGCAAATCCAAGTGTGTCAGCAGAAACGGTGCTTGCTTTCTCTGACTATTCTTAGATATTCTCCGTTACATGCATCTAGCGAAACAAGTCGTGCGATTCATGCGACCTAAGTCATTTAATTGAGTAATGGTATGAAAATATTTATGTGCCGATAATGGGACAGACATAAAAATCATTGCTTTGGCATAATGTTTCTATTAAATCCTTGTGAATAGCGTAAAAAAGTCTTCTTCTTAGTAAACCTAAGTAATAGTCGATTGTCATGTTCAAACGCTTAAACGCTAAAAGTCGTTTAAATGCACGTTGACATAAGTATACACGCAGGTATATTGTAGCAGCGCCTATAATCACCGACCGTGAGCCATAAATATTCACCACTTCCTATAATTTCTACATTAGGGCCAAGGGCGCTAATGCGTTCGCGAATCAATCATGTTTATATTGATATGTCGCGTCGTAAAAAAACATTCCCATTCGCTCATCCGAACACGGCTTATATCGTACTAAGCTCTTATGAATCCCCATGGAATTTCGTACTTATTTGCCGTTGATTTTTTATATATTGTACACATAAAACATATTTATTGTATTAGGTACTGAAGTAAAATAAAAAAACGAAAACAGGTATCTGTATCTTCAGCTGATATCAAAATTTGAAACATCTCACGTTGGTTCTTGTTATAAATTTCTTCTTTTTACAGTAAAGTTAATTTAGGTTCTAATAATATCTAAAATAACAATTGTATTTCATAAAGGCACACCTGTTCACAACAAAACATGTAAATAACCACAATATTGAAGCCACAATACCGGAGTAATGCATAGTACATTCAATGTTGCGAGAATTAATTAAATTCTGACATTACAGTACTATTTTTTCTCTCTCTTGCACATTGTTACTCATAAAGATTTGAAGACTAAAAATCTCAAAGTGTTTGCACGTCGTTTGTTTTGTCTTTTGTCTTTACTTCGTTTCATCATGTTCCTCGAGTTCTTATGTAGCTTTTTGACGACGGGATTTTACGTCTGCTTGTGTCTGCTATACTCGGACGTTGCTATAAACTGCAATTTATTCTTATTGCAATACATTTGCTGTGCTTCAAGTTTAGAATATGAAATCTGTCTGCTTATGATAAAGCTTAGGGTCGCTAAACTTATTCAGGACAAAATTGTCTTTAACATTGATTTGCAATTATTTGTCGTTTGCATGGTATCTTTATTTCCTAAATATAAATATTTAGCTATTCATCAGGCAACATTGCTTTATCCGCAATGGTTGCTGGTTTAATGCAATGGTTTAATTAAACTCAATAACAAACGGCAAAAATGTTCTACTTTTTATTTCTTAAATTAATTTTTATCGTTGGGTTAACGCGTCATTAAGGGATAGTAGATCCCTTAATGACGCGTAAAAATAAGCACATTTATAAGACTATACGACTCGTATACTAAAAATGTCTGCACAGACATAATCCTTGATGAAATGTTTTAAAGTAGCAATGTTGTAGAAATTCACATCGTGTAGATAGATGCAGCAATGTTTTGTCCTCACGCCATTTTGCGGTTACGTTGGCACGATTGACGCGTTGTGCGGGATTTCCCGCGCGTTCATTGTCTGCGTTCAGAATTTTGTGAAGCCATTTTGAACAATATGCATATTATTGATCATTTCTCAGTAAAATTACATTTTTAACGCAGATTCAAATTGACATTTATATTGGTAATAAAAATTGTATGATGATTTCTTATTTTTATTTTACATTGTGGCTTCTGAAGTTTTAAGAATAATCTAAGACCTAAGTTTTTCTAACTTTATAAATTTAGAATTAGCCACATGTTACTTATGGACAGCTAAAGATCTTAAAGTGACATAAAAACGCAAACTGATTAGTCTCAATGCCATGGGTCGAGCTACGGAAGTTACGTAACGCCATGGCGGCCATTGTTTTCATGCTAATCGGTCGCTTTCTCTTTCCCTTGTTTGTTTAATATTAAACCGATTTCTTATTATACTGTCTGGACGATGAACCCTGTATATGCGTTTTAATAAGTATTATTAAATGAGAAATGTTATAGGTATTATTATCAAATACTTAATAATAATACCTATAACATTAATTTCTCAAATATTGATTACTTGGTAAAAGTATTTTAAATTACAAAATGTTTATATTACCTAATACGCCTAATATTAAGCGCCTTAAAAAATCTTTTATTGTCTATGGACTTTACGTTCTTGATTAAAAAGATAAAAGTTACAGCTATTACAGTATCAGTAATAGTAAAAACATATTTCTTTCGTGCCGTTTATTAATTTTATGATAGAACCCGTATCCATTGTTCAAATATGGAACGCAAACTTAAATAGAGTTGCAAATAATGCTCTGTTTATAATCTATCTGCTAAAGTTCACAACGTTGGTCTATGCAATAAAAAGTTTCCTCGTGTCTACAACTTTTAGTTCTGTTTTCTCGAGTTAAATAATTTTAAAGTTTAACCATAATTCTGTCTTTTATAACATAACATAGCATATCAAGAAGCCTTATGTGAACGACATAGTTAGTGTCTTTCTATTTACTTGTATTTATAATAAAAAGATCATTTATAGTATTTAAGAGAATAAATTACATAAAGTCTTATGATACATATTTTATATTCTGTATGTATGTATATAAACCAATTTATTATTTACTATTGGTAAAGACAACTAATTGAATGAACTGAATGAATGAACTGAATGAAACTGAAATATTTGAGTAATACTTAAATTATTATGTAAAACAATGTTGTATTCTTTTTTCTGTAAAAACAAACAAAGCGTGCTATTCCACTCGGATGGAAATCAAAAAGGCATATCATAGTAACGAAACAAAGGTTTGTCGGTTCGAATGGCTCAATCATTCATTGCAAGCTGCCATTTCTACTCGGACGTATAGATTTCAACAGTGCGCTTGAATTTATGCGTTCACAACACTGTATAAACATATAGATAAGAATATCAAATCGTGTAGTATTGTTTTTTTAATGTTTTTTTTATCTGTACTTTATATGACAGTTTGATGACGTAGTTAAGTTAAATGTTACAGCTCATTGACAGTATCGTGGCACAGATAAGATATGTATCTTAGTAATAAGAAGAATGACTTATAGATACATAAAATTATAGATACATAATTCCAAGAAGTTCTATCTAAACGTTAAATACTTTTTGGTTTTTCAAAATTTCATTGTTTACTATTATTATTTCATTATTAAAGGGCGATTCACGTCGCTAACGTGAGCAAGTCGTAAACCGAATTTGAAAGATTATTTATTTATTTATTTCCATCACAGCTATCCTTACATGGTTTAATGCCTAATGCGATAGTTAATAATTAACAAGTAAAAAGTAGATATGAAAGTAATTAATTGATTTTATCCTATTATTTAAATAATACACTAATCTTACTCTCGGCTTAGACACTGAAGATACGGAAAATCTTTTTTAATGGAAATCGTTTTGAATGCAAAATGTATTTTAAAAAGTTAACTCAGAGATTAGCGCGTTTAAACAAGAAAAAACAATCTATCCAATCCTGTAACCTTTATATTGGATTAGTGTCTTTGGATTTAGTGATACACGGAATACCCATTTTATGCAACTAAAAAATCGCTGAATTATTTTGAAACAAAATTCTATCCGTATTGCATTCCACCAAGTTTTATTCGTATATCGTATAACATGCATAAATTTCAAATATTCACGCTTTTGTATTGTAAGGCATTCCATCACAGTTTTCGATAGTTTGCGTAACTATTTGTAACCGGCTTTATTTGTATTTGGTCACAGGTAACTTTGAACGGCAGTGACCAATAACTCTTCTTCTACTTCGTATATTCTGCTACTTGTCTTCTATTAATTTCTATTATATCTATCTTCTCTTCTATTATATCTATTAACTTAACTAAGACATGGGGTTCTTCAAAGGCAGTCATATATGTACCTACGTTATTGTTTTAAAATAAAACAACCCGTAAGATTGATAATTCTGATAACGAAATAATATGAAGTAATCTTGTTTGAAAGACTGGAGTATAAAATTTTTATTTCCATCCTCAATTTAACGTAAAACTTTATCGCATCCTTAAATAGTGGGAGCGCTTAAATTTTGTACAAACTTACAACCGTGAAACATAATAATATCGAAGCGCTCTTAGACCACGAATGTTTTTCCATCTTTAAGTAAGAACACTCTTCAAACCAGAACACAGCAGCAAAAACACTGCTGTTATAAGGCAGAAATAAGTCTGGCGGTAGTGCCTCCGGTGTCGAACCGTTAAAGGTTTTTCTACCTTCAAAGTCTAAACTTAACTTTAAAGTTACTTCCACCTTCAAAGCCTAAATTTGCTTTTAACTCCACGCAAACGAAGTCACTGCTGGAGCTCGTAGTCTTATTATTATAGAAAGCAGTGCAACGCAATATATAACTAGATGGGCACTAGACATCGTCATGCGCCTTTCACTTAACGCCGGCTCTTGCGTCATCGGCTCGCTAGAGTTCAGTCACTTTGAAACTTGCGACATCCGAACTCGGAGGGACTGAGGTTTGTCATGCTTGTGAGTACATTAAATGCAATACAATACAGATTACATCCACGTACCAGGTCATCAAGATTCTGTTTAAAACGTTCATTACAATCTACGTACTGATTGAGCATTGCAACCGCTTTGCGCTTTAAGGATAGATAAAAAACGGTTACGCTGTTCCAAGTAAGATGTAAGAATACCTAATTTTCTCAGACCAGAAGACATATTTCGTGTTATTAAAAATAAAATCAATAATCGGGAGAGACAGAGATAAAATAATAGAAATAGAAAGAGAATATGAATAGAAATTGTTTGTAGACTTTCATAAAACGAATGAATCTTTGTTTTCGATTTTTTTAACTATTAGATAAATGATGTGATAAATAAAAGCGAACAAATATAAAAACTTCTAGAATGTTACGAAGCAATAAATGCCAGACGGTAAAATAAAATATAAATATTGCTGGGAAATATCTTGGATATATAAAAATTATCTTAACAAGATTTTTCTCTTTAATCTTGTGTAAAAAGTGTAAATTAATAAAAATTTATAAACTCGACCGATTCAATTTGGACTTATTCTTTTTTTGCAAAAAAATAAAATCAATGCCATCTATAATGCCGTTAAAGACGTTAAAGATTTTTTAAAGTAACATTTTGTATAATTTGTGACACTATGTATTGATCAAATCTTGTCTATGATCTTCTCTATAGCCAATACTGGTTAAAATCGGTTAAATAGTTTTACATGGGAATCGAGTTAATTCATAGGCAATATCCGTTGAAGGTGCACAACATTTTCAATTACATCCTCAATGTAAAAGCGATCCGTTTGATTGGCTCGGAAAGAGTTTTAATTAGCTTAATGGTGGAGGCGAGGTCTCATTAATCACCTAGGAACTTCGCGTTTCAGGGATCTTCCAACCAGTTTACTTGAAATGTTATGCTATCCTAGTGAAATAATATTTT
>DWGW01001859.1:0-10574 GCA_018247775.1 Udranomia orcinus
CAATAAAATAAATAACCTATATCAAGTACCTACTCGTATAGTTGATTGACCTTTTTGAAGTTTATACAATTTGGTTTAACATTTTATAGTCGTTATTCGCGAGATCTCTGAATCAGTACAAACAATTAGCACTAGGTGGTGCGTCAGTATTTCCAATAAATTTCAATTTTATATAATTAATAATAAATAATATACAAATATACACATTAAAGTTAATGAAAACGTTGATAGTTAATTATAATGAATTATGAATAAAAAGTCCCGCCTCTAAACATATTTGCAATGGCAACTCTTCATTACTTCACTTTACAATTGGTGCTAATATATGATTAGCGTTAAACAATCGTAAAATTGTTGTGCTAATCTAAAAAGTATACAAAATATTACAGGACATTGAATCGATTATTGATTGCATGCATTGCATATTATAGCATTTATTTAAATGAATAGTATATTATAAACATTTAAAATGTTAATTTAAGCTTTGTTTAAAAGTATTATAATATTTGTACTACTTTTGTAGCATAAATATATTGATGTGTTATTACTTAATTAATTTAAGCTTAGTTTAAATGAAATAACAGTGAAACTTTGTTTAACACTGTCCCAGATGTTGACAT
Source organism: Udranomia orcinus (assembly GCA_018247775.1). Classification (NCBI taxonomy): domain Eukaryota; kingdom Metazoa; phylum Arthropoda; class Insecta; order Lepidoptera; family Hesperiidae; genus Udranomia; species Udranomia orcinus. Next base: position 621 of record DWGW01001859.1, read on the forward strand.
CTAAAGTTCTAATAAAAACTGCGTATATATTATTCAACATTAGTTTAAATATTATATAAATGACATAACTAATTTATGTAACATCTATGATTCAGTCCAAATGATAAAATTAATAATTATAGTTGTCTTCTACAGAAGATTTTGAAAGTAATATGGTAAGCATTTTTACATTAACCAATATTAATTATGCGTACTTACAATATTTCAGATACTTACTTTTTATGTATCTAAATCCTTCAAAGATACCCTCGGACGGTACTTTTCATTCAATTTAACTAACTGCATATTATCACAGCGTATAAAGTACACGAAGGCTACACATAAGTACCCATGTTTATGAATGTTTCCCTAAATGATAGATTTGGAGAATAAAGGGCAAAGAGCCAACCCGACATTAGTAGTCATTACAGCCTACGTATTAATAGCCAAAGTCAAATTGATTTGAAGTCTTCCGTGAAATCTATTTCCTAATAACGCTTATGCTTTAAGTACCAAGTCTCATTTTGAACACCAACATCACACAAAAAAAAGTTAATACATTTTTCAGTCGGCAAAGCCAAGTGCTTGAATGGAAACTTTACTAAGATTTGACGTCTTTTATGAAACCTTTAAATATTACCTACATTTGTATTGTTAACTAAATAAGTGTTAAAATTAGTTCTTAGTTTAATATTAATTTTAAAAGATTCTTAAGTAAACAAAATGTTAGTCACCTTAGATCTCTGCGCTTGCTATCACATACGCCAAGCCCGTAGTGATATTATTTCTATTAAAGTTTGAATGTATATGTTCAGTTGCTGCTATTACAAGGAACAACACGATTAAAATAGTTTTTGTTATCTTAATTATTAAACATTATGCGTACTTGTACTTGCAAACTCAAACATAAAGTATGATGCAATTTTAGTTATCTTTTTTTATTTGTTGCAATCCCTGCGTTGTCGTCGCAAAGTTGTTTTATCAGAATGAAATTATATTATGTATATAACGTTTTGATCGATTTACACTCTTAGAGAATTTAAAATTAACGTATTTTATTAAAATGATTCTTAGCATTTAGTAAAACACATGGATCAAATTTTGCAAGATTTGGTTTAATTAAAGTTTCGGTTAGGATAAAAAGTTTACTACGAATTTATATGATATGCTTTGCACTGTGTGAATATAAACTATTGTATATATATTTGTAATGTATGTTTGCTTATTTAATCGAGCGGGTCCAACCGCTTCATCTTCCGCGTCTTCAGTTCAAGTTATTAATATTTAGGCGAGTTTATGAGGCAAATTATTCATTTAAACTAAATTATGATAATATTACCTATTGCGAAATTAGTTAAATATTTAATGTTCGCGTACCGGAAACTAACAAGGGCCTGATTTTTAATTAATTTATTTTTAACATTCCAACGAAAAATATATTCAATAAATGTTTATTATATATCACAAACAAAAGCAATGCTATTCAGTTTTTGATTCATATAATTAAAGCATTTATTTAATAAATAGATACGCAACAGTTTCCAATTTACGGTACATTATACAAAACAACAATAAGGTTCCTGTAAGTTCTCCTTACGCATTTACAAAACATCGTGAATGACACGCATGACTGTCAATGCCAACAGATTTTATGAGGGCCATATATTCAGCAGGACCAGCATCAAATTTGTAAAGAAATCATCATTCATCAATTAGTCACAGAGACAAAATGTTTGTTGTCAAAGCCTGTGTAATTGTAGTGCTACAATCGTAACACTCGCTACGAAGCTACCGTAACGCCCGCAATTTGTTCCCATTGTTCCAAACACGGTAATATTTACACCGGCGATTGTCCCTACCCGCACACTGAGCTGTTTTCAAAACAGGCGACTCTTTATAATAACGCATTGTTTTGAAGCTTCTCTAAAATTTAAGATATCTCAAATTTCAATTGCTACGAACCTTAACTACGGGGTTCATTCTCACGATTGTTATTATGTTGCCGAATTAAAAAATATAAAAAAAATACAGAGACCTGATAAGCATACTTCAATTTACATTAGGAAAAAAACTAAAAAATTTAAACACTAACCTGAGTCATCAGTCGATCAGCACCGGTACCTTCGTCATCCTTAAAATCGATGTCCGGATTGTAATTGGGCACTAAGTCTTTAAACTTCTCGTCATCTCTCGTGATGCGACCCTCGGGGGGACCGCTGGCAGCTTTCGAATTCTCCCCGATGTTGGGGTCGTGCTGGTTGAAGACCAGGGGCGTGATGCGGCGCGGTCCGTGGCGGCGCGTGAAGCCGCGGCCCGGGCCGCAGGCCGCCGCCGCACCTAGCCACAATAACACCAGAGGCAGCCTCATCTCGCAGACATCACTCCACGCGCGCTCGACGCACGACCACCGCGCGCCGCGTTTTGAGCGACACTGAGCTACCAGCCGCCTTGCCCGACCGTCCACCACCGCCCGAGCCTGCATCCCTTACGGGCCGAACGACCGCCAACCCGTAGCACACCGTTTTACATACCTTGCGAACACTTGTTTGCATTTCCACCTTCCTTTCGGCATCTTAGCACCACTGAATCATATCTCCATTCCACATCTTACAATCAACAGATTAAACAAATCATTATGATATAAAAAAACTCTGGTTTTAATTAATTGCGATACCTTTTTTGGTTTGTTTCATTTATATTCAACATTTATAGTATTAGAAGTTTCAAATAAACGATTTCCAATAATAAGGGTGCGTAGTACTTCAAAGCTATAGGATAAAATAGTATTATTGCAATAAATTATAACGACGGAAAAATATGTTACATGTTTCGATTCGTTTTCTTTATAGCAAACCATCATCATCGAAAAATACAAGAGGATACTATGTATAATACCTACACCATTGTTAGTAACCATTTTATGCAATGAGAACAGTTTAGATGTCTATTTTTCCCCATTTGTAGTCAGACAAAAATAAATCCTGTTTTATAAACCACGACGACAATCTTACTGCTAATTCTGTTGTGATCATAAACCTACTTTATATTCTTGATACCTATTAGGTTGCGTTGTTACAAGCTATATCCGCGTTATATCCCTCATCCGCGAATGTTACAATATAAGAAGACAATTTGATGTGTACTATCATAAATTAAGTATATGTAACAATAAAAGAGATAATTTATTTCTAGAGTTAATAATATAATAATATTATTAATTGTGTAATTGTGTATATTATATATAATTATATATTGTGTATATTATATAATAACACTTTTTTCCATTAGTCCCATTAGTTTTAACCTTGTGGACAACCCAGGCAGTACATATCGTATCTTAGTCATTGGTTTCTAGCCTAATGTTATACCTATGCTCTTTATAAGTACGTTTCTTGTCGTGATTAAAAATCGTAAAACTATTTTTCGTATCCCTCGGGAACAGTATTTTTGGGTAACAGACAGGTTTATTGGTACGCCTTTCTGTACCCCCGAAAATCTAAGACAAAATTTTATGAGTTAATGCATGAAAGCGTAACAAACAAACATTCGCATTTATAATATTAGTTAGGATTAGGATTATAAAAAATATCCTCATGATATTCTATAGCTATGACTTTTTGCGCTAACGATTCTTTGTCTTAAGATAATTATACTATCATTGATACTACATCTAAACCTCAGTATACCTTGAATAAGAGATATATTTTAGAAAGATATATCTTTTTATTTAATTTTATCCGAATAAGTAGTAATTAATAGTAACACAATTACCTATAGGTACCTATATAATAAAAAATACGGAAACTCAACTACTGTTAAAATTTTTAAAAAAGCTTGTTGACATCATTGAAGGTTAAGGAAACAGTTTTTGACTTCTTACTATAGACTAAACAGTCAGTTATTATATAGATACACACCTATCAGAAAGCCGCCTATCTGAAAGCAAGTGTTCATCCAAGATCTACTTGACAAATACGTACGACGAAGTGGAAAAAATTAATATTCATGTACCTACAATCTGTAAACTCAGTGAGGGGTCAAAATACTCATTACTTAATTTAGTCGTGACGACAAAACGTCTTCCCTTTCAATTTTGACCTAGAAAAGAAATGCTTTACAGGGAAATTTATATACACATTTACATAACAGAGTTGTCGAGTTCAGGACAATTTGTACGCATTGCGAAGACGTTACATTACAGAATAAACTGCACGCATAATGAACTCATAAGTCATAGGAATAGATGCTTTGTTTTCCTTCCGGCTTGTTGCTAAAGCTAAGTCGTTGCGTGCTTAATGAACTCCGAATACATTCTCTTCAAAATACATTCTGCTATCCCTACTTCCTGTTAGTTCTGTCCTTACGTACGTATACGAAGATAATAACTTGCATTTTTAAGTAAAGTCTCATGATTTTTATAGTATTCAATAGTTATTGTAAAGTTTTTGCATTATTATTTATTACTTTATTTAGTTATAATATCCTCTAAATAAAAAGGAATAACTTGAAGGAATAACAAATTCTCGATTTTGTTACTGTATCGCATATGTTTAGTAATGGAACAAATATGTGTAGTAGAGCTCAAAAAATAATTTAGCCCAAACATGATTAGGTTAGCCTTGCATGACTTAGCAAATTGCCAATGAAACCTATTTCAAATGTTCATCATAAATCTATTTTGAGACCACTAAAACCATAATTTCGAGGTATTGCGGTTATTCATTGATGTGTTGGTATAAGTTGCTATTGTCATAGAATTGCGTAATCATGTATCTAAGCACCTACTAGATTTTATTGGCTTGCGCGTATGGAGTGTTTATGTGTCTATATTTGTACGCCATAGTACACTCTAGGGGAAAGCCCGAGATCAGTGTCTACAGTTGACGTCAAACTCACCATAATCAAGTTAGTTTGACGCTAATGATTTGCTATCGCTCCATAAAGAAATGCCGATGTATTTTTTCAGTCCCCTAAATAAAAAGAATTAGGCCATGGTTTGTCATAAGAGCCACGGATCAACATATAAACTAGGACACGTTTTCCTTCGCTTTATTAGGTACAGGATTACAAACCACCCGATGCCTCCCCACACCTCATCTCCACTTCGAATTTATTCACCAAAACAAAACAGCCAGAGAACCTGCTGCAGTCTTTATCGGAGTGAAAAAAATGCAAAAAGTAACACTTCCTTATCGATAATACTGAGAAGCTTCGAAGCTCAACGGAACCAGAGGTAAAATAGTAGGGAAACTTAACAAAGGCGTGTGAATGCAACGTGCTTGCGTCCGGCGTACAATGCTTAGCCCGCCAAACCGCTGATAAGATAATTTCGCCTTTTCAAACGTGAGTTTAAACTCATTCATATACAAAATGCATCACTTCGTTTCATTGTGCACTTTAAAATAACTTCAGATGACTCACTTTGCGCAATAAGGTGAAGGTGGTAAATGAATAAATTCATAAGCACAGGGGATGGTAATCAGTCCCGGGAGGAAGCTGGGTAATAAAGCAATGAGGTTTTATTTCCAAGGTAATCTTTATTGCGTCCGACCCAATATTACTTGACGCCACTAATTGTTATCTAATAACAAGAAATTTTTGGTAGGAAATTAAAAAGTTGATTTATTATTCAATTTTAAATTTAAAACAAGTAGTAATAATTATGAATTTTCAGTGCTTTATAAATTAGGTCATCTGATTTTGTTATATTCATTTTCATGTTTATTAAACAGTCGCAGACAAAAGTTACTTTTTAACGGATGAAAATTGATGTGACATGCGAAATTTCACACACAGATAGAGCAATACACTAAGGGCTACTTTTAATTTGACATAAGATCTCCGTAGGATATTAATAAGATAAGAGATCGCAGGCGGACGATATTGCAGGTGCGAGCATGTGAATAAATAAAAAATAGAGTAAATTTTTCACTCGCATATTTAAAGTAGCACTTTTATATAATGTAATGTAATTAGTGCGTAAATATTCAATTATTTAACATTACAGAATGAAAATTAATTTTATAGGTTGATTAAAACACGTTTTCTTATTATTTTATAGCAGAAGAAAATAGTTCGCAATTCTTAGCTTACTATGTGTTACTTATAACATAGATTATTTTAGCGAAGGAAAGAAAGTTTTCGGGGCAACTTTAAGCGAGCTTGCAATCACTTTAATTTTTAACTAAACTATAGCTCGTATATGGCTACGACCGGAAATACCTCGAAGACACTTGTAAAATTATACCTGATTAATTGATCTGAAAACATTAAATTAAAACCTTAATTATTTATAATCAGAAAACGAAATTTTCATAGTGTCACATTCTTTGAGAAAAACCATAGATCATCTGCATAAGTGTTGTTGGCTGAAGCCCCTTAAATGCAGCCAAAGCAAACTATACCAAGTGGTGGGCGAGTGTCGCGTCGGCACCTTCGTCAGTACACAGAACAAATAATATTTTCGACAAAGCTAAGGTGTCGGCAGAGACTAATGGAGGAGAGTGGTGGACCAATACGGCCGCTGTAGTGTTTTAAACTGTTTGCTCTTCCATAAAGCTCTCAACTACGGTTGTATGTACATACAACCGTCTCGGATCTTGTCCAACGCCATGGGTAACGTGAGGAGCCTACTTACACAACTTACATCAACGAAGGACATAGGTTCCTAGGTGTGGATCAACAAATAAAGGTTGTTTTTCTTGTGTGGAAAAAACCAAACTGTGACCCATTAACATAGATATTGATTAATTTTTGAATAGTATGGCCTTAAAATAATATCTAATATTATGTACGTACGACAATATAACTGAATAACTATACGTACACATCTAGTAATCTACATAATTATGTATTATACGACAAATATCGAGCACAAAACTATGTGAACTGCTAATACATAAATATACTATTACAACCACTAAATAAATAATAATAAGTTAACCATTTATACCAGGTACCTATTATCGCTGCAATAACTATAATTCAAGATTAACTCATTGACAATTTTAGAAACCTGTGTCAATTTTCCTCTATGATAATATTTTTAAAAACTTTAAATTAAATACCAATTTCCTAATAAATATAAAATTAGTAAAATAAAATGTGAGAACATTAAATAACATTATTAAATTTTACTAAAAGGTAATTAAATAATGGAATATTTACTATTCATTTTTTATTATAAACAAACGTAAAAAAGCTTAGTTAAGCTAAAATAAGTAACCAAAATAGGGATTAAACATTCGTTTTTAAATGGACCTTAACGTATAAAGATACAAGGTGTAAAGAAGTCAAACCTGTTTGGCTCATGCGTTGCCCTCTAATTGACAAATTGGAATCTTATTAAAATAAAATTCAAGTTCCTAACTGAACGAGGTGCAACTCAAATGCAAAGAGGCGTATGTGATGGGGCAGCCTTCCGATCGGTTGCCGACGAGCGCCGATCGAGCACGAAACGGCGCAGGCGGCACGAATAAAAAGTCGGCAGCATTCGAAGCGCGTGCCTCGATGTGTGTGGTCCACTGTGGAGGTCCTCTTTGACTTTTGATTTATTGAAATCTGATTTTCGCACCCTTTTTCGGCAATTTCGTGATTTATAAATGATATTACTGGACTGTACTAATTGGGTAACGTTATTTTTAGGGTATTAACAAAGTGAAACACGTTTTAATTAACATTTACACCAAATTTACTATTCAAATCTATGAAAAAATTATTTGAAATATAGATATTCGAATTCGTTAATAGATCGGCTAGAATCTATTTGTAACTAATTAAATACGATTACATTTTAACACCACCATCATCGGCACCTACTAATTCACTTTTCTCATCGTCGGTAAAAATGTTTATTACACTTGTGGATATCGGATTTAGTTCTGTATAATTTGGTATTGGTTCGTAGCTATTCAAATCATATGTTGAGCTGTTATCGCTGGTTTTCCATTTATTGACGATCATTTGCAATGGCTCCAAACACTCCAAGCTTTGCTTTACTCGAAGCAGTTCAATATTACACTGATTTTCTACCTCTAGAAGTTTTAGTTTGTATGCTTTTGCTAACATTTGCTTTTTTATTGCATTCTTTTTTTCTGCTTGAGCTATTTTGAGCGTGTTCTGATATTTTTGTAATTGCTTCTCATATTCCAATAAACTGTTGTCACAGTTTAATTTGCTATCTACATTTGCACTATACTGATAATAATTTGGATCAGATTGAAACCTATCCGCAATAAATTGGTTTGAGGACGCTGAGTGACTAGAATACAATACTGAAGTGTTTATTGGCGATTGATCTACTTCACATGCCTGGGAGTTCCTAGATTCTTCTTGCAATTTAGCCTTCTCTTCGGTAAGTTCAAGCTTTAATGTTTCAATTATTTTCCTACAACTTGCAATTCGTTCCTTTAATTTTAACTCTTTATCAGCTAGGTCAACTTGGTTTATATGTTCATTGCACGCATCTTCTTTTATTTGATTGATTTCTTGGGTTGTATTAGTTACATCATTGCTGCTTCTATTCATATCAAGAACGGAAATATTGTTATCACCGCAAGCAAGTTTCTCGTCCATATTATTGCACTCTTGATGTAAAAATGTTTAAAGTAAAAACTTAAAAATGGCAATTAATGATAGAATGACATTGTCATTGCAAAAAACATCATATAGATTTTTTTTTAATTTTAATTTAAAAGAAATTCCAAACTCTTTCAAAATTTCCAATCCAATATAAATTTCTATAAAAAGTGTAAATATCTGACTTGTATATTCAAAATCGGCATCAATAGGCCACCTCTCTTTTGACAGTTCTGGAATTGAATAATACCCCGCTAGATCACTACCCCACGTTTATCAATTTTGTCCACCTTGGCGAATTATCACAGCGGTCGAACCATTTATACCTATATAATAAACCTAATTTGGTTGAGGACCCTCTAATTTTCTTCAATTTTATTACTTTCTAATTTTCTCACGTAAATGAGATTTGAATAATCAAATGACTTCAATGAATGTCATTATCCTTTAAAATGATCGACCCGCCTTTACTTTATACCGCATATTTATACTAGAAATTGTACCTCATATTACGTGAGGGCGCTCTCGTAAGATCTCGTAGTATGAAATTTTCCACAAACTGACTTTATCAGTCAAAATGATTAAACTAATACGTAATTTTGATATTGTATTTCCGTAACATAATTTGCAGTGTTTTCTCGTAGTTGTAATATAATACGTTTCTATTCGATAGTAGGTACTCTCTATAACCCTTATCTTGTTGTAAAGGTCCATAGGTGATAATTGTAATCACAAGACATTAATACCTAGTATATAAAAAATTCAAAACCCAACTTATCTACTATGATGAAGTTTAATTATTAAAAAAAAGAAGAAATTGATTATGAGCCAGGTATGCAGTATTTGAAGGTTCTCTCTTTGTCCCTAATAATGTTGCAGTAATATAAGCAAGATGCAAGATTTACGAAACTTCAGCTTGATACAGGAGACATGTGGCGCCATCTCTTAATAAATAGCGAGAAGAGTTTGCGGTCGCCACAGTAATGTATTCGTTTACACGTTTCACATCTCAAACAATTCTAAAGAAATCGGATTAGATAAACTTATCTAATTTTTTTTAACATACTTTAGATGAGTAAGGCATCATAATCTGAACAACTTAATTTCGAGCAGCTGAACTGTAAATTGATTACAGTTCAGCTGCTCGAAATTATCTTATTGTGCCTTCGAATTAGCCACTGTATGTGTGCAACTATACCGCTGCGGCTGCGCTGCTTTATTACTCTATAAAATAAAATGAGGCTGCACTGCTACCTGATATAGACTCTTGAATCTATGTCGCGGTAAAGGCTATATGCACTTTGTATTCCCGCGTCTCCGCCCACAATGGTACGGGGCACCATCAGGTTTTAGTGGGTTCGAGTCCCACATAACCCTTCTGCCGGCTCGTGTGGTGGA
>DWGW01001860.1:0-10574 GCA_018247775.1 Udranomia orcinus
CTTTTGCAGGTATCTTCGTTTTCCCAAACAATTACAATGTTTACCTATAGACCATTTTGCATACTTAAGTCAATTTTCGGTTTTGGAACTTGTGACGTTGTTGCACCGAAGGGGCGAATTAATCTAAAGTTTTGACGTCATATACATTCCTACTTATTATTCTACCCTTACTAATTATTAGTATAAAGTACAAAAATAAGATGATAACTGACTTGTGGATGCGATTCGGAATTCTGACACAGTTTATTTACAAGTAGTGATTTAATTGAAAGTTCTTGTTTCCGCTAAGAGAATCTCGAAGTAGTAAGAAATAAATCCGATTAAATTAAATAAATTCTTAAGCGCGTCTCGGTACTTGCAACTCATTTTCCGTTAATTAATCGGTGGCAACAAAACGGAAATGATCAATTAATCGTTATTCGTGAGAAAATTGCATTATCCAATTACATGGCGTGTCCTTAAGGTGCAACATTACTTGACAAGAATTTATAATGACTTCTTTTCTTATTTATTAAGTGGCGATAAATGCTAATATGTACACAGTGAACACCTTTGCTCGCGTTTTAGTTTAAAAGAGTGTTTTCCCAATTTGGTCAAATTTTGACAGGATATCAAAATTGAAGTTGAAATTATTAAATTTCTAACTTCCAGTCATAAAAATTATAATTATTTTTCTCTGCAGTTATTACGAACTTTAGTTTTTAATGCAGGTTTATTGACTTTGGGTTTAATTAAAATTGTTCTAGTCCATCGACAACTGTATAATTTTCGTCAGAGACATCCTTATGTAATGGTGACCACTTCATCAGGTAAGCTAAACGTCCATTGGCAAAGCTCTGTTTAATTAAAAAATGTAACTGTAAGTACACACATTTATATTTCTAAATGGTACATAATTCTTTTGCGTTATACGCGATTAACTCGCGGTGAGTTGTTAAAAAATAAATGATTTCTTGCAACGACGTCGTTAGCACCTAGCTTTTATTTGTAAGCGTTTCGCCTTAAACGAAACGAGTTTAATGCCCTGTAGATTGTATCGATCGAATGTATCGGTAGGTATCTTTATAATAATAATATGTATCTAGATCTGATTATCCGAGTCCCCAGGTAGACGCTACGGCGTATTGAATAAATAACGACACCGCGCAAGGATCTAACAAGGAAGGTGAAAGTGCTCGAACGTCCGATAGAAAAAGTATCTAAAAAACGACTCACAACGTTTTTCGGGCTTTAGGCAATGCGGCCATTCATCTTTTTTATGTAAAAACCAGATCACAACCGGCAATTAAATCGCCCGGACCTTATCGAAAACTTATTGCGATCGAACCGACAACTCACTTTTTGGACTAACCCTTTATTTTTTTGTTGATCGATAAAGCCTGTAATTTGCTCCGATGTTTCTAATAAATAAACACCAATAACGATTATTAGGAAAAAATAACAGGATATTACACGAAACGTGGAGTTTATGACAGTGACTTTTGAAGTGAGACTGTTTTGGTTTAATAGTAACGACTCTATTGATAAAACGTTTGTGAAAGTCCGCGCGGCCGCGGGCGGCGCAGTTTCACGAGATTTACTGCCACTTGCCCCTCATACACATCGACATCACACGTATTATTAAAAAGAACATTTCTGATTAATCGCTATACAATTTAATTGTTCAATCCAGTTCCATCCTAACAAAAGTCGTGCGTTAATTCGTTCACACTGTGAGAATTATTACTTTATTTCCCGTACTTCAACTATCGAAAGATCTACCGTCCGTAAGAAACTCCGGTCTGGACGTGATTCTGACGCAAAATAAAGATATCATTTTATGCCCACGTAACGGTGCCTGTCCAGTTCGAGATAAACCTATCCTGAACGCTGCAGAAGTTTGAAGTTTGAGCGAAAAATTCCTGTGTTTGTTCAAAATTAGAATGCGGCTCGCTCTTTATTGCCCAGAGTGACGTGCGGTCGTGACGCGGCGGCGCTACGTGACCGCGATAAAAGATTTTCATCTGCCATATTTACGTTGCCGAGTGGGCGGTTTTTATTTTTCGAGAGTCTCGAGCGCACTCCGGGACGGTGGAGAGCGCGCAAAGTTTTCACACGACCCGACCGAGGGGAAAACAACCGCGCTGACAGCGCAGCCCCCGAAGTAGGCACTAACCTCCAGAACTATCGATGCGTTCAAAATAAATGAAGACAGGCCGTTACCGCTCAATGAAATCAGGTAAAAACGGAGCGTACTGGTAGTCACGTATAACGCTAATGTGAAGCGGGGTAATGTAATTTAAATGAAGGACTAATTCGCTCCCGTGTACCGTGACGCGCTCTCCGGCGCATCGGCCCATCAACACGTAACGGTGAGGGTATTTTGCATACAAACCATTAAATTATTGCTCAAAACTTATTCTTTGTTGCGCCACAGAGGCTGTTATTACGGCTTAATTGTACGTCTGTATGCAAATAGAAAATTTTAATGGTAGCCGATGAGTCTCGACTCGCGGCGCCATCTTTTTATCGAGAATCCAACCAATATTTCCGAGCAACTATTGATTTTACGAAATTAGGGAGTCATTAAAGCTCCAAAAATGTATACCTACAATGGAATGTAGCAATGCATATAATCCTATTATATTTGCAAAAAGAAATCAAGGACATGTAACCGAACTTCGCAGAGCTGTTGAATAAAACTGCTCCTATATTTAATATGTATAAACAAAACTAATTAACACAATGACAATGTGAACTGATGCGAAGGAATAAAGCCATTTTTCACGAGCACTGCAGCCAGCACAGCGGTGCTCATATTTGCATTGGCTATTAGCATACGACCAGATAATTATGACGGGGCGCAGTTGCACCGAACCTACATAATTACTGCCGTACGATGACGAGGACTTATTAAGTCTTCATCAATCGTAACTTCTCTCGTGTTCGATTCGATTCTTAATGTTTTGAATGCTATATTTAACATGTTTTACATCCATAACTCATTTTCGTATTTTTTCATTTTAAAAATAGTACATTACATCAAATGTACGAAAATTATTACCTTTATGAGTTTTTCTATTTCTTACTTTCTAACTTATGTTTGCTGCGTTTGATTCGATTCTTAGCGCCTTAAAAATAATATTTCACGTACAAAATTGATGTTTATTGTAATTTTAATTGTAATTTATTATCATTGGTGGACTCAGATTAAAAATAATTTCGACATACATATTTTGTAGGCGCGCTACAAACTAAACAAAGAACGTACCAAAAAAATCGAGATGTCATTGACCCGTGTCAAAAATGCTAACAAAAATAATTTCCCTCGTTAAAATATTCCAACATTGAAACGAGCGAGTGGCGGTGTAATGACAATTTTATAATTTAATTTACCGAGCCCCGGATTTAATGCAAATGCTTCTGCAATTGTATATCGTCAGACCATAACGAATCCATACGAGATACGACTAACCACTAAAAATATTCATTACCTCGTTTCAAAATACGTTTTATATAGCGAATTACATTGTGCTTGGAACAATCAAAATGGTAAATTAGACGTAAATTCATTGTTTCTGTTTTTCTTTTTCAATTGTGTGTTTTGTTCGCAACGGATGTACCTAGTTATAAAACGATATACCTACGATTAAAGTTTAGTTGTTAATTCTAAAGTGTCGAGATAATTTTATTAACTCTTATACTAACAGCTGAATGAATTCAACCATTGATACACATAAACATAGTAGCAACCAAATACTCGTATGTGTTTACTAAAAACTTGAATTTAGAATTAACTATCAAGTTTACTATCAAATAAAAACACATTTCCAACAGTATCAGAGCTATCACGGAACAGACTTCATGTTTGTCACATGATGGCTCTTATACTGCATGCATGCAAAAATGAAGTTGGTACATGTATGCATGCATACATGCTTTACCACGCCATCTTGCATGGGCATTTTATAAAAGAACCATCATAAAAATCGTAATGATACCATTTACCGAATAGGAGAGTATATCTCTCCAAATATGTTTAAATTTGGACAGCCCACGCAAAAATTGCTGCATAATTTGTGAAATTCGCTCACAATACAAGTCTAACTTAACGCACTCACTTAACCATCATCTTGCGAATAGAAATCGTATGCAAAACGGACATTACAGCATTGCGGTGGCAGAAAAAACAATCGCATCCAACAAAATTAATAACATATTAAGAGAACCGTCCCGGTTTCATTCCTTTTGACCGGCCGTCCGTGGCGTAGGAGCACGCTAATAACACCGACTATTCTCCTAAACCTTGCCGCTATTATGGCCATTATGCACACGGCGTAGAGACGACAGTCCCATGCACAGTCGAGAGTAACGATAGCACAATCTATTTCAGTAACTGTACCATACGCTAATTGGTTGCGCAACTTTCCGCGAAACATCTTTGTTGCAGTAACAACACACATACGTGCGCTGCATAGAAATTCTTATTGCAAGTACCCTTAGCGTTTTAAAGAATTGTACGATTTGGATGTGTATATAAATACGTTGGAGTTGCCACCAATTATAATTGTTTTGAGACTGAATGTTGCTCAGGGATTCGCGTAGGTAACCAACATCCCCTTTGGAGATGTCATCAAACATTGGGCTTCATATATAATCCATTGACGACTAATATAGACCGGTAAATCATGTATAATAATGTCAAGTATAGATCAAAATCAGACTGAATTTAAATAGTTTACAATATTCGAAGTATTAATTGTGATGTTGTAATATATTGTAACCCGTGGGCTGCAGTGACCACTTATCAGCTACTCCTAATTAACAAAAGATAAATAATCAAAAGATATATCTTATACAAAGACATATATGTATGTATTCGCTCCAAGAGTCATATTATCTTGATGTTTGAGTTAAACGCGTTTGAATTATTGTCGAAACGTTGGCACTGTGGAATGGAATAAATTAAATGCCGCGGAAAACGAGAATTGCATTAGAAAGTGCACAACAAGTGGTTGAAATTAACTTATTTAATCGCAATAGTTACTCCACCATTCACTAAAGCTAATGATAAAGGTCTATTTGACTACTAGACAGAATACTCGCTGATATAATCTAACACCAGATAGGTGATCTGTTATTATAGCACAAAACTAATGCACTACTACGAGCAATTTTGATATTTATGCTTCAGTTATAGAGGTCCGTTTTAGCTAAAGATATAGTAAGAAGCCCGTGACACATGTCACTTGTTATGCTAAATATTAGTGTGTAATTGCGTTCTTTAATTATTGCCTATTTGTCTGCCACCTGGCCAATACAAGGATATTATTAACTTTGTGAACTGTTCACATTGAGAAGAGACCGTCTTTCTGTAAGAACCTAACATGACCACTGCAATAAGTTTAACTAAGAATTAAGAATTGGTCAGGATTAAAACATATTATTTCGTATGACTTTTTACATGATTTCATATACACGCAGTTTATATGGTAAACCATTACATACAGAAGTTGAAATTTATAGTTACAATATTACAACATTTGCTGTGGAAAAAACGATGTGGCAAGGCCATAAGACCTTCACTAGTAAAGGGTTCCGGCAGGGGAGGCTTAACGGCGAACCTAGCTGCAAATAACCACAGCCTTCTAATCAATAGTAATTTTGTGAAAACTTATATTAAATATCTCGTATATGAATGTCTCGAACCGAAGAAAATTGCAGGAACAATTGCTTACGACATATTATTTATACACATCGAATATTAGTAAGAATTAATTATCCACAAAATTTGGCCAGAAGATCTCGACGTTCTTTATTTGAATTTCGATTTCGCTTTTCCTCATTCATGAAAAAAAAATGCGCGCCATATTTTTAATCTGTGGTTTGAAAATCCTCTCGACAAGTTCAAATAGACACTTGAAGATGCCATTCATTAACAAAACGAATCACTTCTACTCCCGATGTTATCGCAACCCATTATCACGGCGCAATAGATTTAAATTTTAATTTCTTCTAGAATCCGTTTATTTCGCAGCTTGAACGCGGAGGCTCGAGGTCAGATCGCAACAATGGAATGGGCTACATCCGGCCGCGGTCGCATTATCATAATATTGCTTCCACCAAGGAACTGCCTGCTTCTATAACAACGTTTACGCCTATACTCGCGATTTATGCGACCCATTTCAATGTCCACTTATTCAATATACGCCTTACCGCTGAACGGCTCGGGCATGCAAAATAGTTTGTTGTTATGCAATGGTGTTACAAATCCGTAGATAGGTGATTGAAGTAAAAAGCCTAAGAGCTTACATCCGATGCTCTTAATGTATCGTAAAGCAAAATTGTGTTTGGTTTGGATTTGTAAGAATGTTTAAATACGCACAAATACCCATTGCTATGGAGATTCATGGTCGTCAAGAATTTTCTTCATTAACTGGTGCAGTAAATCTTATATTTGTGTACCATATTCCAAACTATACAGAATTTCGTTATCAATGATTCATCTAACCCTGAAACGCAATGTTATTTTGCATGAAAATTTATTTATTACATTTTGATCGTTCGTAGTTAGGTACAAAATTTATAAGTAGTATATTTGATGTTAGAAGGAAGAAAAACATCGACAACGTATCATAACAATATTTAAGTATGCATTCACCGTACTGTTGCTTGGATACTAAGAATAATAGTTTACAACATGTACATCATCATGAATAATCATTATTCATAATGATGTCAGTTTGTACGTCAATATGAGCCTAGAATCTAGATCAAGTATAGCAAAGATACTCGTATTTAGACGGAAAAAATCGATAAAAATTAATCCCGATTCTTAGTATACAGCTTGAATATAGGTACATATTAGTTTTCAACGTATTTAAAGTTTGTTACAAGTAATTCCAATGAATGTAATTTATACGATGCTTTGCATCTCTACCGATAGTTTACCGTAATTCAGTAAAACCTGAAAACTATTACATCTATTTATGGTCTTTAAGAGTCCAAAAACTTTTTAAATTTGATACTATTAGAGATAGTATATACTATCAAAGAAACCTTTAATAATGAAGCAAATTTTATTTAGCTTTAAAGTAAGTTAAAAATAAGACTTGTTTTACTGCAAGCTGCAAAGAAAGGTGCAAAATCAATATTCCATTAATCCCTAAGAAACAATAGTCTGTCGATGCGGAAGTAAAGACGATGGGTGATTTTAATTACCAAAGTGAGGCTTGTTTTTACAGCAATTACGATTAACTGGGGTGATCGAGGCAGAAACGAACTGCACTCTGTACGCTTCGTGGCGTTTGAGCAGTGGCTTTAATTCGATGTTTACTTACTGTTTTTAATTAATGTTAGTTTTCGGGATTCCTTTAATGTACTTCCTTAAATTTCATTCTGATTAGTAAAAAAAACAATCCCTAAGTATTAAACGTCAGAAGTGTCTGGAAATGTAATGTATTAAATTCCACAAATCGAAAAAAAATATCTATATTACAATCATAATTTAATAAACTACTGCTTAAGAGATACATAAATAACGCTATAATTCATGAAACTGTCTGAACCACGCTTAAACAATTAACTTACTGCATGTATTACGGCATGAAGAAAGTCGTAAAAAGTTGAGATGTGTTATCTTTTTCATTGAAATCTGTTGCAGCCAATTATAATTGTTCACAGTCACTACGCACTTCCGAGGGCTAGTTATAATAACTCGGTAGCATTAAGACGTCAAGAAGACACATCGACAAGGCTCATACGTCTTCGCAGTTTTTCCAGCGCAATTATTGCCGGCAGCGCGTTTTTCGCTGCAATTCTAATTATCCCTGAGAACCACCATCGCGGAGATCAGATCGGAATCATTCTCGTGAGATCGAAACATGCAAATTCACGTTAAATTTCACAAAATATTGAATAAACATAATAGCGGCGGTTACCCGATCCATTCTAGCCCACATTAGCAGTCTACATAATGTAAATTCGCTTCGTAATGAGAGACAATGAGTGCCCGCCGGTTTTTGTTCCCGTCCATTGTCAAAGCTTAACTATGAGAGTTATAATTACATATTTATGTATAAAATAAAGCAGCCGCTTTGTGCTGGTAATACAATTACTGTTGAGTAATACGCGAACTCTAAGTAATACATTCGTCATAATAATGTATATATATTCTAGGTTCATTGCGAAAACTTTGCATCCAATTGTCGACGAAACAATGGTCGCATTAATATTAAAGGTCAGTCGAACAATATAACCGTATCTAAGTTTTAATTGTGTTTCTAAGTTTCGCGTTTACTTGACCTGATACATAGCTGTTACAAAATTACATGTGAATTTATTTCGTTTTTAATAACGCCAAGAATTATACAGTTTTTAGTCGAGTATCTATTTATACTAGTATATCAACTGCAAAGCTTTGAGGTTACAGAATGGAAAGATGGATGCTTTCAGAATCATGAAAAACTTTTGGGCTTAAAGTTTTTAGTAGGATTTACGTTATTATTCTGATATTAAGCAAATATATAATTTTATTTCATAACAAACCTAGTGATGGAACTTTAACGAGTTAATAACGAAATATATAATCGCATTATCCCTAATCCCTATATTTAGTCAATTATTACTTTGCTATAAGTGTACTATGGAATCCATTGCGCTATTAATTATAATAATAAGCCTTTTTATATAAACTTTGCTTGTATTATTTTTATCATAACCCAGCGATGTTACAAAACGATAAGTTATTACACGACACGAAATCAAATTCTTAGCATTACGAAATCTGTTAATGAACAACAGCTTACTATCATATTTAAATTCTGAATAGAGACAAGAGGAGCGCGGCGATTTCGTCACATAGAATTTCGAAAATTGTCGTAAAAATTAAATAGAAATCCAGTTAAGAGCGTTAGTTTAATTACTGTGAACAATAGAACCGCAATTAGGCAATGGGAAACCCGTAGCTGCCGGTCTACGAAGTTCTCATGTAACAATGAAAAGCTCAAACACCTGAGAAGCTTCGAAGTTCAGAATTAGATGCCAATCTTGGATAATGGGTGTAAATATCAGAATCATTGTTTGTTCTTGATACGCATCTAATTTCAAATCCTTTTACGAAATTTTAGACGCATAAACTGTTTTAATTGTTCTGTCACTCGGAATAATTTAATTATGACCGCATAATCAGAACTTTTTATTTTCGTTGCAACGCACGAAACCGAGGTCGTTAGTAGGTTATAAAAACGGTAAATTTAATACGGAATTATTTCGAATTTTATTTCAATTATTAGTAGCACCTTCACCGTTTTAGCAGTTAGTAAAGCGTTATTCCCAACGATAACATATCCCGAAAACCATGGAAACTTGTGACACCAATAGAAAGTATTGCCACCACCCTAGTGCGAAACACTCTGTTTATCCGACCACATCTCACCTTCTAACCAGAATTGACAATGCCGTTTCGAAACGCTAATCTAACAAAATGAAATATTAATCTTGAACAGTTATCGAAATATTAAATCGCAATTGTCGATGAGACAATCTGCTGATTCTAATTACGACGGCTATCGTGGCAGCCATTTTGTAGACTCCTTTTCGAAGAACCTGAATGCCTTAGTTATAAATAGAACGTGAAGATTAATATTTAACTATCTCTAATACAAAGTTGAGTTCTTAGAAGTCTGGACAATGATATTGTCGGATTTTAAGTATCGGAAGTATGTGGTCAATTTTGAATTTGAAAAAGTGGTTTACTTGGTTATTTGTATCGAACTTATTTTATTCGGAGACATGATCGGATAAACGTGAGCAATCGTATGGTGTGTTAGGTGCGAGCGAGAGCGGTGCAGTGCGTTCGTCCCCGGACTCACCGGCGCTAGTTCGCGTCTTGTTGGGCCGGGGCTTACTCTGCTGCTGCCCACTATAACCCTTCCCCTGGTAGCCGTAGTAGTCGCCGCCGGCGGCGTTGTATTGCGCGTTGTACTCCCCGGAGGGCTGACTCTCCTGAGGGCACGAGTCCGGCTGCGCACCTTCGCGTTGCTTGGAGGGAGGCGCGCCCATCATGGGCTTGACGTCCCCGCACAGCGGCAGCTCCTGCTGCTGCTGCATGAAGGCGACGCTCATCGCCGTCGCGTGCGCGACCGCCGCCTGGTAGTCTTGCTGACCGAGCGCCGCGGCCGCCACGGAGTCGGGGGTGGAGTCCTTAGGGGGGGTAGGGGGGAAGGAGAAGAGGGGATGGGGGTGGTGGTGTTGCGCCGGGGATAGAGGCTTGTCGGCGGGCGCGGCGTCCTGCTGGAAACCGCCGCCCCACGCTCCGCTGCCCAGCGCTTTGGAGTCCAGCCAGGGGTGCAGCGGCGTATGGAAATGCGGCCTGCACACCTGCCCACTGCCGCCGCTAAGCGTTCGACCTGGACAGAGAAAAATTATATATTAGAAAAATAAAAATGTTCACATAAATAATGAACAAATTAGTAGATACGTAGATAAATTAAATTGACACAAATGGGTACAAATTTGTAATGGCAAATATTTGGAGAAAACTGTTAATAAAAAAAAACTTAATATACAAGTTTTTGGATTACATCAATTTATAA
>DWGW01001861.1:0-10570 GCA_018247775.1 Udranomia orcinus
ATATTAATAGATGTAATTTTGCGGCGACGTTTCTCAAGTCGAATCATAAAATGTTTTTTTACTTTCAAATAATCTAGGTACTAATATTAGACGGAGAAAAAAGTATATGTTTGTTTTTAATGTATTATGTAAACTAGAGAACTGTTGGACCAATTTGTAAAAAAAACTTCTATATCGCGATAGTTACATTCTCTGCGAGTACCTATGGTCTATGTTACGCATATTTTCATATTAATTTCATAGGCTTTTTTAATTTATCTGAGTCAATTTAAATGAGATGACCATTTTACCCACTTTTTTACTAACTACTTTTATAAAAGCAAAACTGGTTAAAAAAAACACATAGTTGAAAATCAGGTCGTCCCAATAAGAACAATCCAGCTGGCGACAGTAGCAGCGAACAACTTATAACGCGATCAGCCAAATACAGTTAATGTGCAGCTAATGCGCGCTGGATATCTTATTTACATGAGTAATGATCTCGATTGAACTACTTTGTATCGGCAATGCGGCTTTGCCGTTTAGTCCTTTTGCGCGCCGCTTTCTGTGTCAATTGCTCGGCTTTGCGATAACCCAGCGTTCTCAGAAGTACGGCCCAACGTGGAAATAAATGTAGGCGCCGGTTCTTAGGAAATATTTGTATACCTATTGTATGTCGAGGATTTCGTAGCTTTCATTTTATATCCAAGGATTAGGTATATCTAATGCCATTGTAAATAAGTATTTATAGCATCTCTATTTTTACAATTGGTAAGTTTGCATACTATTACTGTATTATAAAAATGCAGGAAAGGTCATTGTAGTAGACTAATATAAAGTAATACCCTAAGACTAATAAGAATCTAAAAACTATGTTGAATGAGATATTCTGATGTCTGATATTTGTTTATTGATTACGAGATTTTTTGTGTTTTTTCTTTATTGATATTTTTGTGTATTTGTATGTAGGTATTTGATAAAACTAGTTCTATAGATGATATTAACTTATCTGAGAAGCGCGTCTCACGGGTGGTCTGTCGCTAATCTGGCGAATATTTAGATGTCTTGTGAATCACAGTGAATAAATTACACGCGGAAATACCAACACGTGTGCTTGATAGTTTGTAGCTTGTGTCACACATATTTTTATGTAAACGAGTATTTTTATCTGCAGACAACAGCGTTTATACTAGATATCTGAAACCAATTGTCAAAAAAAGAGGTGACGCCTGAGCTCTACAAGACATAATATTAGTCCTATTCTATAGATTTGAGACTGTGTAAGGATGAAAACCTTAGATACCTTTAAAAAAACTTAATTTGTTTAACTTATAGTGACGAATTAAGCAGGTAGTATTTTACACTAACAACAAAGACGTAGGTGCGACACAGTAGTTTCTATCACAACTATTTGTCAAACGACTTAATTCTAGATCATGTCACTTTATGCCGTCCTGAACGTTACAGTAATATAGAGATTTTCCACGTGGCTTTGTTCGCATAATATATATATTCAGCAGAATAAAAACTAGTCAAAACAATGTTCGTATAGACTTATCCTTATATGTATGTTGGTCGATTTACACAATATCTTTATAAATTATAATCTATCTGCTATTTTGATGTATGAGTTACACATTAGCGTCTTTATGTAGTGATTTTATAAGAATAAAGTCTGACGTATTAGATCTGTTTAATAGTTTTTTGCGTGAAAGAGTAACATACCTCATTCATCCTCACAAACTTTCGCATTTATATTAATTATAATTTAATAATTATTATATTAATATTAGTAGGATATCAGGCCTACATTGGGTTATCACTCCTTTGCTATAATTCGCTATTATTGTATGTAATTTTTTAATATTTATTTTAATATTAATTTATAATAAAAATTTCCAAATCTACAGTAAAAATAAAACACTAAAAGGTATATAAACAAAACGGAGCATTATCAGAGTTAACTCTACGACGAAGATTACAAAAAATCCAATACTTAATTGCAACGAAAAGAAAAGACTGATTTCAATATTGTAATAAAGTGTGCAATAATACAACCAATAAGGGAAATAATAAATTCTTTAGTTTTTTCAAGAGTTCATCTCTGAGACTGATTAGCATATAGCTGTACGGCATTTTAATATCCTAGCCTAACTAGTGCAGATAGAACTGGTCTTATTTAAATATTTTATCTTTAAGACCTGTTCACGCAAAAACTACGCGCCATAAGTTATACTGCCAACTCTTTGCCTTCGCTATGGCGTGTAAATTTACCTTGTCTGCGTGATGAACACCCGTATGAGGGTATTGTTGATACTTTTAAGTACAACCGTACAACTAAAAAATCCGTTGTGGAGAATGCTTTTGTACTAATGTATATTCACTATTAAAATGTTTGTACATAAAAATAATTGCCTATTGAACATTGTTGAACACAATTTCTTATTATTATTTTCATATTATTATTTGTTATATTTTTTTTGTCAATCACAATTTTTTCCAATAATTTTCATTTGTGTACGGCAATACACTTACAGCAATATCATCAACACATCTTTTCTGTAAGTCCAATATCTATATAAGAAATGAAAATGTTAAGTATGAATTGACTGACTGATTAAATTGATTTAAGAAGATTGAAATTGAAACTATTACCTATTATGGGACTCATAGCTCATAGATCGGCGATCGTCGGTGGAAAATTGAAGTTGATAAAACCGCGCCTAACTGAAAATATTCATAAAGCGAATCGAAGCAAATGAGGAAAATTGAACGCACTCTTGTTCACGGTCGTTGCGGGAATTGTTCGATAACTGTGAAAAATTGAGGCGTAACGGCGCAAATTGAGTGAACTGCCGCCGGGCGGGTGCGGGGAGGTCGGGCCCGAGGTAGAGCTGAGCCGCATACTCCCTGTGCTCACTGGATAACAATTTCTCATCAGTGCTTCTAAGAAAGGAATTAATTCCTCACGATATTTCAGACCAGCTACGTGAATTTTAAGTTTGTTGCAGTTTAATCTTGCTGTGTTATGTATGTAGATTTCCAATATTTCGGCTGTCGTAGTAGGTTACCTATTTTATTCGGTTGGATTTCGAAATTGTATAATTGGGAAAGGTTTACTCCGTTTTGGTCGCTTATTTTCGTTACAATCACTGTTCCGTAGGATTTTCACAATTGGCTTTTTGTTAACATACTCGTACATATAAAAAAATCTTATTGCATTATAATAAATTATGTAAATATATTGATTATGATGTTTCATAATTTACTTGAGATATCCCTATTACTTGTAAGAATGGTAGTCCGTGGTGCGTGCGGGGGGACGGGGCGCGAGGGCGTGGGCGGCGGTGCGCCTGCTGTGAAATTGATCGCTCATACTTCATAACCATTGGAGAGCCACTCCCGTCGCTCGCCTCCACGTTGCTCTGCTCGCCTCCCGGCCGCACTCAAATGGACGGATATAAAGTACACTGAGCTCTGTTTATTCGCCAAATATTTACTTTTAATGTTATTACAAATGCTGTGATTTACTCTCTGGTTATGCGTACTGTAACGAACGAATCGGTTGAAATGGGTGGGGATGTGCGATAGATAGTACCCACATATTGCATGATACATAAATTTAAACATAAACTATTTTACCAAACAAAAAACAAGTAAGCATGAATTACAATTAGCACAACAAAAAACCGATGTATTGGTTGATCGTCTAGAAAGACTTTACAAATAATTTATCTCTCCGCATACTTGAAGGAACTCATGAAGCCTAATCCTAGAAGTACCTAAACGCCTTTACGTACAACATACACATACCTTACCGTTCTTAGTACCTTCCTTCAATATGGTCTATTAAGTCAGTAATATTGGTCTAAAGATTTTGAGACAAGAGAATTGAAATAGTGATGTTAAGATAAAGTAGTAAAAAATTAAGGTAGCTATTAATCTTTGCATAATAAAAGAAAACATGTTAACTCTACTGTTGTGGTCAAAATAATGTCTTGGCAATGAATATGTAATGGCGGAGCAGGCGACGGCGGGAAGTTTGCATTATTCATGGGCGTGGACACGATACGCGCCGCGGGAAACGACATTCTGCCGGAAATAAAAAAAATATGTGTATTTGCACAAGTCACTTGCTGACATATTATTTCCCCTTTAAAATGTGCCAACCTGTGCGCGCAGCTCCGAGTTCAAAAT
The DNA here is from genome assembly GCA_018247775.1 of Udranomia orcinus. Lineage (NCBI taxonomy): Eukaryota > Metazoa > Arthropoda > Insecta > Lepidoptera > Hesperiidae > Udranomia > Udranomia orcinus. The sequence continues at coordinate 4,177 of DWGW01001861.1, forward strand.
ATGGGTCAGCAGCTTCACGAAATATAATGCTTGTCAATCAGGCAGTTGTGGATACTTACCTTGTGATATACAATTATAACACGGTTCCTACCCTGTGCTCGATCAAACACAAAATATAAGATCGTTAGATTTCTCAGATATGCCTACAGGTATATCCATATTTCATGTGTAGATCAGCACATATTTTCTTCAACAAAGGGACACGAGACGACGCTTGTTCGAGCTATCCGTCAAGTAGTGTGAGGGCACGCACGCCTAGGCACGCGCTGCACTTGCACAATGCTATCTGATCGCTCGCCGCCAGCCGTCAATCAGCGACATTGGGCAGGTCAGCGCGGTCAGCCGGCCAGTTGCTGACCACCTGATGGCCGCTACTCGCCGACCACCTGCCCCCATTGTTTGCAAATTATCTCCACCCCGATAGTGACAAAATTTCATATTCAAAAACGATAAAATTTTAAATACTGTTTCACTTTCGGAAAAGTAGTGCGAGGAATTACGATTAATATTTTTGCTGCAGTATTGTAGATTAATTATTAAGAAACCAACTGTTTTATGACAAATGCCACATGAATAAACTTGATCGACTTCAAGTAGTAAATAAGTCTTGTAAGTAAGCTCTTCGAAGAAAAAGGCTGACAAACGAAGTTATTAAACTTCGAGTATCTACCTATTTCATATTTCGAAATTGTAACGTGGTTAGGCTATACACATAATTTAATATCTCACATTATATACATAAATACGACTCATCAATGAAGTAAAAATTTATGACATTGTACAAATTTAAAAACTTCTTCGAAGGACCTCGAGTCGAAAAATCGAAAGATTGTTCTAGTAAATAATTTTCCGTACCGTTGCTCCAGTAAACTTGGCTTATTGGCAGCTGTCTTCAAACTGATGCGTTGGGGATTGTATAGTACTACACTTTTAGGATTTAGTCTTTAGTTTTGATGCATGTTTTATAAAGAATTTATTTACTCGTTGATCTTTGCTGTTTCCGCCTAAAACCAGGAGTTTGATCGTTTGCGACTCGTTTCGGTTTATAATCAAAATCTAAGTCAGATTTGCGAAATCAGGAGATGTAGCGGGCATTGACCGTGAGTGTAGGAGGCGGCAGGTGGCGACGCGAGGTCTCACAGCCGCGGCCGTCCTCCGCCCTGCATTTGAACACAATAGCGACGCGGCCCTGGCCAGACGCCGCGGCGCCATCTGCTGCCATCTCGTTGTTCCCAAACACGCAAAAACTTTGAGAAAGTAATCTTCGCCATGTTATTGACAATATCGAAATATGTTGGGTTAACGATTTTATTCTGCAAGCGATAAGATGGGATTTGTTTTCCTCAAATTTTATTTAAAAGTTGGATTGTTTATGATGAAAGAAATCTGGATCTAATCTAAGAAGAGGGTCGCAAGAGTCTAGTAAGCTAGCATGTTCTATACGTGTTAATGCTAATTTTACCTATTTTGCTAGTGTTTTTGTTAAGTGACAACTATGTTCTATCATACACGTATAGTTACATGGATATGTGAGGAGTTATTAATTTTAACCGTATTATACCTATTATATTATTTATTTTTTGTCTCATGTGTATTATTATCACAAATATGCACTTAAGGCTAGGCGTGAAGATAAATAGATAAACTTTGACACACTTATGTAACTAATTATGTACCTAATTAAAGACTTCCCAATTAGATAAAGCTATAAAAATTCAAATACGAAAGATACATGATCTTGTCTCATAATAGATGCAGTGATAAATATCACAGAATTTCAGGAATTATCATTAGTGAAAAGTGATATAAGTATGTAATTAATTTTGTTTACGTAATCAGGTATTTTAATGTGTGTTTCACCTTCATTATTATTTATTTTCTGCTTAATTTTTTAACATCCGCATTTGTTGCGACTATTGTTACACAGTTCATATCCAATTACCTACCTCATTTCAAGTGTAAGCACATAATAGACTAGTATAAGACGATTGAATTATACCATGAGTCTGTATAAAATAAAATACGTAATTTATTTATTTGAATAACTAAATTAATGAAAATCGTTTATTTGAGGATTCCACGTTTTGTTACATTTAAAAGGAACGGTGAAAGATGTAATTAGTAGTTTTTTGTAATACCTACATTTAAAAAGTGTATCATAATGTTCAAATATCATGCCGTAGTCCCCGCAAATAGGCCCAGACTGAGCATGTCGTGCAGGAGCACAGCGCTGATATTTCAGTCTGGCCACTTTCATGAAGAAGCTCGGCTTACGCTGTAATGAAGAAATAAGAAAAAAATGAGGGTTGGTACCGTCTTGAAAAATAACTGTTTGTATGTACTGTCATGTCTGCTGTTTTATAAGAGGCTTGTTATCAGTTTTATTATCCTACAATTCAAATTTAGTATAGTTCTATTTGCTGTAATAAGAGGATAGTTGAAGAGAGACGTAGCATAAGAACCTCACCACATGTCACATATCCCATCGGTCAGAATTATTGAGTAACTAGTACAAACACAATGAATTATTTAAAAAAGTATAAACGTGTATTGTATTAAAAGTATTATCGTGATACATTATTATTTGTGATACTGTGTGACATATTAGGTATGCCTATCGCATTGAAGAACAGACAAGTAAATTTTGTAAAAAGAAAACTTTAACTTATAAATTAAATAGATAGGCAGCTGATTATTTGTGACAGATAAAAGGCAATTGGTTATTAATCACACGCCTACATTTGTTCTTGTCTTCACAAAAAAACTATATCTATTTTTATACGACGTTTAGACAACAGTATCTTATAGTATAGCCTGGGTACTCATAGGTCAACAATGCTATGCGGTGTAACGTACAGTCGCGCACGAATATGCCTATAAAAAAATTGCGGTCCGATTTCGGCTGCCGGTGATGGATTAGCACCATTTCCCTAATGACGGTTATTTATGCTTGGTGTGCGCGAGCCTACTGCGCCCGGTCGGCGTGTGCGAGAGAAATACCATTAATCATCTGAATGTACACACTTTTTGCTTAACAACTTTTGCGCTAAGACTGGTTTCACATGTGCCTCATTTTCGAATGGTGGAAGCGACGTTCTACTTGTTTTTACAAAGCAATAAGTGAGAATGAACATGCAAATTCTGTAGAAAAAGTCGTCATGTTTAATTTGCCCGAGTTCGCCGGAAATGTTAGTGAACTTCCGCCGCGACTAAGAAAGGGAGGTTGGAGGACTCCCTTTAAGGAAACTTGAGTACTACCATACATATATTTTGGTCTCAGTAAATCCCGCATTGATCCGTTTTGATCAAGGATAGGTGGTATATAAACCTATCTGATTATGTACCTTATTATTACCTGATTATATATCTTAATTTTTGACAAAATAACTTATGGCTTCATTCAGCAACTCTACATCAATCAAATCCAAAAAAACTATTTTATACAGCTTTTTGCTATCCAAAGTGCTACAGGACTACACTCGAACCGTACGGGAAAATCGGTACAGGTATGTTGTCGAGAAGCTATTAATCCACGCTTGGCAAAGTTCGCTAATGGAGCGTCTATCAAGTTCGCGGCGTCTCCCCGCGCCCCCCGCGCCCCCTCCCGAGCCTCCAACCCGACTCACCTCATCATATGATAATTACGGATTATATTACCTACATGGTCTTATATCACGGAATTTCAATGGAGTGGGGCAGATAAAGATAAACTCCAGTAAGGGAATAAAGTTGACATTAGGTATGTACCTACCTATTGTTGAACTAATAATTGTAATAAAGATAAATAATTCTTATATTAACATATAATTCTTATGTTCTAGTTGTCATGGAAACGCAACAAGTACTCCCAGGTCCCAAACAGAAATATACATTTATTCAAATGTTTACGTCCCAGGCAATCGAACCCATGATATGAGGAACGGCAGTCCGGTGTGGTGACCATTGGGCAGTACGGGTCGTCACGTATGTATATGTCATACATAATACATACATACACATTTTCATATTTGTTATTCAGATCGCTTAAATTTAATTGTGAATACAAACTTCCACTCTGCCTACTAAGAGCTTTTATCAAGGGTTAAAAGCTCTTGGTTTTAATGAAAATCCTAAATGAACCGAAACAGACTCCAGCTTGTCCGTATCTCGCCTAACCCCGGTTCCTTCTATTTTTCTTTAATTATGCCACCCCTTTCTACATAAATTTTCAAGCTCCGTTGTATTTATTTAATTCACCGGCTGTTGGAAAAGACCAAAATTTACCCGGTGTGATCTCCGCGAAAATTTAAAGCAGCATTTACTTGTAGTTTATCCTGTATTTAACGAGTAATATGCTCGATTTTGAAAATATCATATATAAATAAAGGTAATGTACAAAATGTAAAGGTTTTCTTGTTTTTAGAGCTGCTCATACTAATGGGTAAACGGTGGGTGATACCTATATTCATATCGAGCGATATTCCTTCGTACTAACTTTTTCAGAAATTGCTACGCACTAATACAATTACTCTTTCCTATGTCTCTTCTCTTGGGTATAATATTAATTTGCGTCTTAATATCATACATGATGACATCATCACGGAACGCTCCGTTAATTTTAGATATTTTTTATTATTATTCAGATATTAATGGGTGATTACCAAATCATGTCTCACTGATTAATTCATAGTTCATCACTTTTGACATATTTACTAACCGTTGCTAGTCTCCTAGTAGTAGTCCTATAACTGTGAACCATAAACAATTATCGCGTATTGATTTCAAGCTCTTAATACGCTTCAAATGAATAGACTCCATTAATGAATTCCCTGAATAAAGCTCTAGACCATCGGTTCGGTGTTAATAACGTCGATTATATCGATTCCTCTAATACCTACTTTCTTTTCTCACCATTTTATGTTTTTCGTTTTGCCTTATCACATTAGTTACTGTCTGTAAAAAACTAATTGTTTTAAAGCAAATTGATCCATTGTTCCACATACCTGTAATCGCTCCCCTTATATTATTACAATAGGTATTGAAAGTTGGAATAATGAAGCGTCTTCAAGCAGTCATGGAAACTCGGAGACATTGTGTCGTGGGAGGATTCAAATAATTATCTCTTTGCCGACAGTTGACTGAGAACTTTGTTTTTGTGGCATGGTAATTATGGCTGCGGGGCGCAAATGGAGCTTAATTAGAAGGTAAACCTCGGTTTTGGGGAAGCGTATGAAGATTGTATTGCAAACTTATGTTTTAATTATAACACTGACTGTTTTTGCTGATAACAATATTTGTATTTTCGTATTATTTTTTGATTATGGTAATATACCATAATCAAAAAATAATAATACGATGATTACGATATATAAAACCCAATATAAGAGCAAGAAATGCTTTTTGACAACCGGTTACTGGGTCTAAGGTATAACATTTATTTAAAGATTATGTAGGTATACTCGTACATTTTTCAATACTAAGGCATTGCGTAAATAGCTACGCTGTAATCTTACATTTCTTGTTATCCTCACTGTGTTATATTCCATAGGATAATTTACAACAATAACATAGCTCATTTATAATATTAATGTTTTACATGAAAAATAGAAGATTCAACATTCGTTTAAAGTTAATTGTACTTTTTTATTTATCCATTAAGATGTGCAGTTTGTCGAAAGCAACTTTTCTTTCTGTCTCTTGTACGCATATGAATAAAGAGCGAGTAAGACGCACTGCGGTGGACGCGGTTAGCAAAGCGCAAAAGAGTCCTTTCCTTTGAGCATCCATTCGCATTCCATCGTTTTTCCCAAAGCCTTTTCTTTGTATTGAGAACAATACTCTTTGCTTGTTTCCTCGAGATGAGTGTTTCTTTTACCCGGCAGTAGGGTCACCGCAGACCGATTACCGATTAAGTAATACTGGATATTCTTAGATTTGTCTTTTAACTGCTTTTATAGTAATAAAAAATTTAATAAATAAAAAAAATGTATGCCTGTAATTATGGTTGTCAACTTAACGGACTACTTCTCTTCTGAATTTGAGAAACTGAGACAAGCTGCCGCTGTGAACACAGATACTTATGATCATGGGATGGGACGGAGTCTAAATGTTTATAATAATTGAATGTTTATGCCCAAGTGATTGTATGTTTATATGCATTGAAACTTAACTTAACTTGTTTGTTTAGTAAATCTAGTATAAATTGGACTTGAATATTAACTTAACATATTAATCCAGTTGTTAGTTGTGGAGGCTCATTGCCCCCACATAGGCCCTCACAACACCAATAGCCTTCTGGACCTTAGACTGGAGCCAGTAACAGCGGCAGCCCTGGGCGGCTGCGGCCGGGAGCCATGTCGGCTGTCACGCGGCGTGTTTGAGGAGCGCGCGCGCAGGGCGGAGCTGCGTGTGATGT
>DWGW01001862.1:0-10569 GCA_018247775.1 Udranomia orcinus
CATTAACTTTTCCCATTGAAAAATTTCTTACTTTGGTGTTTTTTTATCCGGGTTTTATGTTACATTAACGTTTTATTTTTTTAATTGCATAGACGATTTTAGTGTAAGCTATTTTATTTAGTAAAATGGCAGCCGATCGTGAAATCGCTGCTGAAGACAGCATTAGAGTCGTTTGCCGATTTCGGCCACTAAATGACTCCGAAGAAAAAGCTGGTTCTAAATTCATTGTGAAGTTTCCGTCGGGCCCGGATGATAACTGCATTTCAATAGGGGTAAGTAAAGATTCTGTTAAGGCGATATTGGTTTCCTCTATCATCGCCCTAATTTAGATCATGATGACTAATACATTACGACTTGTGTTCACCTGCTACGAAATGGCCTTTCTTTTCTATTCCGCTTCGTTGACTACGATTGCGATCACAAAAATTTAAAGAATCTCGATATAATTTAACCAAATAGGAAATACAAATGTGCTTTGTCGAAAATCAATACAAATACTTTCTCGACCTTGACCTGAGAATTCTTGGAATAAATTTGTAATAGGTACACATATTTATGTTTATTAAAGATGGTTTTATTTTTGTTTACGTTTTGTGCGATATTTTATTCACAATATTGTTAGATATTATAAATTGCTCCAGGTGATTGTAACGAAAATATAAATCATATGTTTTTATTTAAATAATATGTTATCTTTTGTAACAAAGAGTAAAGTATGAAATATATTATCTTACAATTGTGCAATATATTATATAAAAATTTGATTATTTTAAAGAGACAAAATTACTGACATAACACATCATTAATTGCAATTAATGATCTGATAATAATTAAAAAATACTTAATTAAAATGAAGTAACTTGCTTTCATGTTTTCTTTTATAACAGCTGTAGTTAATGAGATTTTTACATTCTGCATGTTATCATGAATAATAAATCATATTTCAAATTATAATAAAATTATTATGTAATTCTTAATTTTAAAGACCCAAATATGATTTTAAATTATTTTGTGATAATAGACAACAAATTAATTGGTATACATATATTGATTGGATGATATTTTTATGCTAAATAGAAAGTATAAGAATGCATTCTCATTTAATTGGATGGCATTCTTATGCATAATATAAAACATAAGGCTGCCATAAACTAGGCAGTTTATAATATTCTTTATCTGAATCTGATTAAGAATCATCAAGATTATATATTTAATATTCAATTAATTTTTTTAGTATTCTTCAAGTCTATCAATATTAAAAATATATATTCTGTTATAGGGCAAAGTATACTTGTTTGACAAAGTTTTCAAACCGAATGCAACTCAAGAAAAGGTATACAATGAGGCTGCAAAAAGTATTGTATCAGATGTGTTGGCAGGCTACAACGGCACTATATTTGCCTATGGACAGACTAGTTCTGGTAAAACACATACCATGGAAGGTGTCATAGGTTTGTATTATAAATATATTTACATATATACATTGTTTTCTATTCTATTCTATAACACTATTTTCTATCTGTAGGTGATCCAGGCAAACAGGGTATAATTCCACGAATAGTCAATGATATATTCAACCATATCTACGCAATGGAAGAAAACCTGGAATTTCATATAAAAGTATCCTATTTTGAAATCTACATGGACAAAATCCGGGATCTATTAGATGGTATTATATAATTGATATTATTTGACTGTTTCATAACATGTGAACAAAATTGAATATTATTGTGAACATAAAAATTAACTGTTTCAGTTTCCAAAGTGAACCTCAGTGTTCATGAAGATAAAAACAGAGTCCCATTTGTAAAAGGTGCTACTGAAAGATTTGTGTCAAGTCCAGAAGAGGTGTTCGAAGTGATTGAGGAAGGCAAATCAAATAGACATATTGCTGTTACAAGTATGTATATAAACAAAACCACTTAGTAGTAGTATATATATGTATATATACTATAAGCTTAGATACTGAATATTACAATTGTTTTCAGACATGAATGAACACTCGTCTAGATCTCACTCAGTCTTCCTCATTAATGTAAAACAAGAAAATTTGGAAAATCAGAAGAAATTATCTGGAAAATTGTACCTTGTGGACTTGGCTGGTTCTGAAAAGGTAAAACATTCAGATTAGTTAATTAATATATAGGATATGAATCAACATTGTATATGATTTGAATAAATAAATATATAGATAACCAATTTATTCCTATCTCTCTTCTATAGGTATCTAAAACTGGTGCTGAAGGAACTGTCCTTGATGAAGCCAAAAATATTAACAAATCACTCTCGGCCTTGGGCAATGTTATTTCTGCTTTAGCAGATGGCAATAAATCACATATACCTTACAGAGATTCCAAACTAACTCGAATTTTACAAGAATCGCTTGGTGGAAATGCAAGGACAACCATAGTCATTTGTTGTTCCCCAGCTTCATTCAACGAAAGTGAGACGAAAAGTACTCTTGATTTCGGTAAAAGGTGAGACAAAAACAAGATTTAGTCTGTTATACTACTGACTTCTGGATATGAAATATAGTGTATAATGGTTGTATATGTTTTATTATTCAACAAATTAAATTTTAGAGCGAAAACTGTCAAGAATGTTGTGTGTGTTAATGAAGAACTTACTGCCGAAGAATGGAAGCGTCGCTATGAAAGGGAGAAGGAGAAGGTTGCCAGGCTTAAAGGAAAGGTAGAACATCACATCACTTATAATTTTCAAAGACGCTAATAAGTTTACATAAGTATGTTGGTAAGACATGTAAATATTGGTCCATTGCAAACATTTACTTATGCTCTCAAGAGTTATCCTTAATGCTATCTTTAAAGTATAAGAAATTTTTCATAGGTTGAAAAACTGGAAGCAGAGGTCAATCGCTGGCGCTCTGGTGAGACTGTTCGCCCAGAAGAACAAGTTAACTTGGTGGAGATTGATGCTGTCACTCCAGTTACATCGTTCATTGAAGAGAAACCACCAGCACCAGTATGTATTTTTTATTGTATTGTAACAATTGTATGATAAATATTTTTTGCAGTATTAAACTCATGTCAGTCATGTTGATCGACGATTGATATACTAATTTATTATTATATGATCTATGTGATTAAGATAGTAGTACTTTACTGTATGATAATATTTTAATATTTACAAGTCATACATTGTAAGGGATATGTTATAACCTAAAATTAATAAAGTTTCATTATTAAAATATTCTATTAGCTATTGAATAAAAATTTCAAACTGTAGATCTGTATAGTTATAAGCTCATAAACATTCCAGTAGTCTTCTACATACAAGATAATTACAGGCATGATCTCACAATTATGACCTACTTGTTTACATTAAACAGAGCATTCTATAACAGTATAACACGAAACTTAGAGATCCCTATATATTTACAGGTTACAGTTACAGGTATTACAGCTATATAGTTACAGGTTCGAGTTAAATGGCTTTAACTAGCCATTATATATTCAGATATAATCCTTTTCGAATAATGATAAGATTCTAGCCTAGTACCTATAAAGTAAATTTTACTTAGAGAGAGAGTACAAATCTTAAGGCATTAATTTTTAATTTCTAAATAGCCTGTACCCGTTGCCGTGTCGAGCGCGGTAGAGGATGCAGCTATGCAGGGAAAACTCGAAGCTCTGTACCAGCAGCTCGACGACAAGGATGAAGAGATTAACCAGCACTCGCAGCTCATTGAGAAGCTTAAGGAACAGATGATGGAGCAAGAGGAACTTATCGCTTGCACAAGGTAAACAAAAGAAATAATAGCTCTCCAGGGACGGAAATAAATCTCGGATCGAATTTAGGTTAGGTTCTTATCGTTTTGAAATTAACCACAGATGGATTACGACGCACATAATATGCGCGCGGCATTCTACGTTGCTAATGGTACAAATAGAAACTACTATTATGATTGCAATAAAATATTATTGTATAACAGATGTAAACGTAAAAAAAAGATTACAAATGTTGTAAGTCGTAAGTATGCATAACGTAATATATGGGTAATGTGTGAATCAAATTACTGTCATTATCAGTGTACATATTGCTCAAGATTTATAATGTAACTGTCTGGTGTGAAAAATAAAATTATGTAATTAATTATACTCATAAATTGACAACAAAAGTATTAGTTTCAAATGCTTCTTACATATTAATGTCTTATGATAATTTATGGCCCCTGAAATTTAAATAAAAAGGATACAAAAGAGCAAAAGTAATGTTCCATAATCTATCTACGAGACAAACTTGCACGTAATTTGTTTTTACGATGCCACATAATGGTCTGCCACGTTAAAGTTTCTATTCTATATGAGGATGTATTGTGTTGCAATTTCTTTTCTAGGTAGGCTATTTGTGCGTTTTGGCCTAGTGCAAAACTCATTCTGTAATCTGAAGTCTTTAAGCTGTTCATTGTAGCATACATATATCAAAGTTAACATTTGCATATATGTTTGCTGTACTTAATTACACGTAATTTATTTTCGATTAACCTTTCCCGTAAGATATGCGGTTCATTGGTAACACGCAAATCTTTGGACGAGAACAAGTCACTTTGAAACTTACATGTTGATGAATGCCTGTCATCCTAGGCGCGACTACGAAGCGCTGCAGGGCGACATGAACCGCATCCAGCAGGAAAACGAGGCCGCCAAGGAGGAGGTAAAGGAGGTGCTGCAGGCGCTCGAGGAGCTCGCCGTCAACTACGACCAGAAGTCCCAGGAAGTCGACAGCAAGAGCCGCGAGTGCGACCAGCTCTCCGAGGACTTGCAGACTAAGCAGGTATGATACTTAATCTGAAGTATAGGAGTTCAATGAAACATAATAAAGTTAATTGGATTTTTTTGGTTTGATTGAATAGTAGACGTATGACTAAATATAAAGATGAATATTAGTATAACTGGATATAGTTAGATTCATCTAACTAATCACGTAAGTATCACATAAAAAATTATAATGGTGTCTTTTATTTGACTCTTCTAGCTAAGCATATGTGACCTAATTACTCGATTTTATTCTCGTAGTCGGGCTTTTCTAGTTCATATCGCCAATGGCCTCAAATATGGGATATTACTCCTGGTGAAGATTATTATGTAATCAATTAATTTATTGAGTGTCTTATTATTATTAAATATCGCTTTATAATTCATAAATTTACATTATTTGTGACATTCATATTTAGATTTAAGTTATCTGGTCAATTTCAGACTACAAAGTTTGAAGAGGAAGAAAAATTACATAATATCGTTTATTTACTTCGAACAGAGTGCTTTGACCAGCGCGACCTCTGAACTGCAGCAGTTGCGCGATCTCTCCGCACACCAGCGGAAACGCATTGCGGAATTGCTCACCAACCTTCTGAGGGATTTGGCGGAGATTGGTGCTGCCGTAGGCGGTTCTGAACTCGACTTCAAGCTCAACGTCGACACCGTTGGCAAGCTGGAGGAGGAGTTCACCGTCGCACGCCTCCACATCAGCAAGATGAAGAGCGAGGTCAAGAACATCGTGCAGCGCTGCCACTCGCTGGAGTCCGCTAATATTGACGCCAATCAAAAGGTCAGCCCGTCGTTCGTTAGCGTAATTATGTTTCGCACACCTATCTGAATTAGGTCATCAAAGGTTATTCTTCTTGACACAAATTTGATAAAGCGTCTATGAAATTATGGTTGTGCTTATCGAATATAACTTCGTTAATGATTATTGAAATTACACGGCTGGTTAAGACTTATTTTATAATGTTTATTAGATGTAGTTTTATATCCAGCAGAGTAGTTACTAATTCACTATATAAGATATCTATAAAAATCTTAAAAATGACATGGATTGTATCCAAAGCTCGCAGTACCTTTGCCTGATTATTTTCATGCAATAAAGTAATTGTCGTCCATATCAATTTAGATCGAGGAATATGAGCGTTCCCTGGGTGAGTGCCGGCTGCTGATCTCGCAGCACGAGGCCCGTTGCGCGTCGCTGGCGGAGTCCATGCGTGAGGCTGAGAACAAGAAACGCCAACTCGAGGAGGCGGCCGATGCTTTGCGCGAGGAGTGTGCTAGGCTTCAGGTAATTTGATTACTCCAAGACTTATTTTAAACTGGGCAAATTCATGTATTTATATTTACAATTTAGAACCATCGCGGCATGCCATGACTATTTTCCCGGCCTCAAAATATAATTAATGCAAGGTAGTAATTAAAATGTTGATCTATGTTATGTTGCTCTATATCATCCATTATATTTGTTACATGTAACTGTACTGGAACTGTAATGGAATTTAAACCAGTAGACAAAAAATTACAGTAAAAAAAGCAATCATAAATGCAATTATATGATACAATAAATAAGAAATTATATGTTATTTGGAAATAAGAGAGCATGCTGATTAAATATGGAAGTTGTTCAATTATGAAGTGGCGGTGTTCTACAAAAGTATTGGTTGTGTACGTCAGGCGGCGGAGCGCGTGCAGCTGGCGGCGGCGGAGCAGCGCGCGGACTCGCAGGTGCGCGGCGCGCTGGAGGCGCAGCTGGAGCAGCTGCGCGCCGCGCACGCCACGCAGCTGTCCGCGTTGCGCGACGAGCTTGCCGCACTGCAGCGCCACCACCAGGAGCTCAAGGAGTACGTACACTACACACACTCGTGTCCCGTCACCCGACATTACTACCACCGGTATCATGCAGGTCCAGGTGTATATAGTGCCTGTGCGTACGTCACTAGGCAATTGGTACACTAAAACTATACTATTGATGAGGGAGATTGAAAGGAATTTGATATTGCTAGTTAGTTTTATTGCTAAAACCCTTTGGTACAGTTTGGTAAACTTAGTAGTTTCAACACTTCTCATTAGAAGAAGGAATAAGATAAAACAAATGTATGTGTAATCTATATGATGTTGAGTGTTAATTGTTGCACAGAATTTCTAAATTAATACAAGTCAAGAGGTTCTCCTATTCTGCTTAATGATTTTGTACAACACCAGTGAACATAATTTTAGACAAAAATGACTTTTGTGACGTTCTGCCGCATAAATCATAGATGAATTGCTGTTATGTAAACACAATCATATGTTTATATCCCAATAACAAAGTGTACACATACGTTCCTTTCACATCATGTAAGTGGTTGTGGCCTTGTCATCCTACACTAAAGCATTATTGATTCCTATCTGCGTATTTTGTGTTCCTCTAATCATAATAATATGCATAGAAACATAACGGTGCTGAGTCAGATCCTCCCAGCCCACACAGAATATGTTGTTAGTCATCCTGCTAGTTGAGTTGATGTTGATGGAATTAAACTACATAAACAGACTCAATGAATATTCCAAGAATGTGTGTACACGGTTTATTTTGGATTGTCCTTATGGAAATGAACAAATTTAACCTGTTATAAATTAATCATATTTAATTGTTTCATTAAAATACCTTCAGTGATGTTTGACACGATTTTTCTAGTTAGTGTCTAGTATTTTAAGGTTCAGTAATTTTTCCTTTGGATTATTTGTATTTTGTCTTAAACAGCAATTTTAAAGTATATAAACAATTGCAATTTATTCTTATGAGAACATATATTGTGAATAAAATAATATGCAAGATTCTAAAACTAAATTCATGTCAACTGAATACGAAGTACTTTTCAAGGATGAATTTACTTGGAACTTACTGCATAATATCATTAAAAGCATTTCACCAAACATTTAACTCTCTGTAAGTTGAATATTCTGATAATTTGAATAATTTTGCCCACAGCTCGTACCAGGAGCTGACGTTGGCGCGCCAGCAGCTGCAGGACGACTACGAGAAGCTGAAGCGCGAGGAGGCAGACAAGTCCGCGAAACTGAAGGAACTCATGTTAGTGTCGCGCTCCCCGCGCCACCGCCTCGACAAGGCCGAGAAGGAGGTGGCCAATCAGCACACCTTGCTGAAAGACGATTATCACGATTTTATTATATCCCCAAAAAAAGAGAAACTGGGATTCGGATATCCGATGGACCTCGATCTCTACAAGGCGCCGGCCAGGGAGGAAAAGTCGCTCTCGGCAATCCCTAAGATCCCCGCCCCCCGCCACTCCTGCAACATCCATCCCCTTCAGTTGCATTTACTTATCTCAGTCACCATGATCCTCCTCACACATCGCTATCCACAAATAGTCGTTTTGGTTTAAGCTTGTCGGCTTGTATTCTGTGATATGTACACTATGTAGTCACGGGTATCTATCTGCACACCCGATGTTAATTTGCTGTGCCTTTCCACATTCGGGAGACAATAGAAGCTAGGTCCATATTACGCGGTTACGTTATTGGACTTGATTTAAAGTGTTTTCTGATTTCTTCAAAAATACATTAGATTATACTTTCCGGTCTCCAATGGTTTCCGAAGGAAAATCTTAGTGTAGAATGATGTCATTGGTATTATGCAAAAGCTTGCGTTAATATGTGATTTAGCTTTGAAAAAGAATCTAATGTCGTGTGTAAAGAATGTCTGTGAATACTAAAAAACTATCGGTTTTCTCGTTACAACTGTCTTATGTAACTCACAATGATGGCAATAATAAAATTAGTTTTTAATGAAATATTTTAATAAATAAATAAGACAGTTGTACCAGACATTATGGCTGGAACGGTATGCGTTAAAATTGTTTGATATTTTTTTACGCATTTAAAATGCTTTTACTTGATGCTAGTCAATAATCTGTTTACAAATATTACTTATACATAACGATTATTATTCACTGGGAAATACTTATTAATGCGTATGCTTCTTGTAAGTGTAAGGTGTAGTTGTCGTAGCATGTTTCGTAAAGTGGTTCGTGTGTGAATTAAATATAAAATAGCATGCAATTAGGTGCAATAATACTTAGATTAAATATACTTTGAAATTCGGTAGGCTTTTCGTCGTCGTACGTAGTAGGTGGGTCGTTTGTTATTGTTGTAACGTAATTCTTTAAATTTTGACGTGTTCACGTATGTAATAGAATAGCTAGCTAATGTATTTAGTGAATATGAATTTGGTGCATAATCATGATTGTGTTTAAACAATTCACTGCCTTGTTATGTTGTTGATAATGTGTAAATAGGACTTGTCTTCATTAATATTCGTTATAAGCTGCCCTTAAAATTAATGATTAATAATAATGTTTCTATTAACGTTGTGACAATGACATTAAATTCATGGGTTGTCAGTTAAATTTCGATAACATTCTAAGCCTGAATGAACACGAATAGAAATGCACAAAATGCCTTGGTTGAGTTATCAACAACATTTTTCAACTATTAAACTGCTGTGTAAATATTACTGTAAATAAGTTTGAATGTTTGTATAGAGAGACCGGAATCATATATTTTTATTGAAATATTTTTCTATAACATGCGTCGATCATACTGCTGTATGTTGGAAGTTAAGGCATTTGTCTGAGAATTAGCATCATAAATGATATACCTAAACTAAATATGATGTAGATTCACAATTAATCTTAGGTAACGGGGAACCATTTAGTAATTACTAGGATCTCTAGTCTGGAACATGAACATTCGTCAGCTTTGCATTTATTTAGATTTATAACATTCCATTTTTTTCGTTTACGATTTATACTTTTTTTTTTAGACTGAAGTGCTATTTATTTTTATTTAGATAAGTTTTATGTAGTGATATATTGAAAGTTACCGCATGACCACATCATTCATTCAAGTCCTGTTCTGTCCATGCCTCATAGTATTGTTCAATTGCATTTGTTCCTAGTGTCCATGTCACTTCCTTAGTCTGTACGCACTCTTAATGCCGAGGAGTGATTGTCGCCTCAACCTGTTGGTGCCGACGCCGTGCACAATAGATTGCTCAATACTCGTTTTTAGATTAATATTATAATATATTATTAATTAAATCTATATGCACGGTTCAGACCTGGTCGTGGCGTGTTATCGGGCAATCAAATTAGTCTAGAAAATGTACAATTATCCAATAAGTTACGTTTGCTCCTCGTCTGACGATCATTTTCTAGATTGATTGACTCAGACACAAACGATTTGAAAAGTAAACATGTGATACGATATGTTTTCAAACATATATAGTGAACGTAAGTACAAAGTAAATGTAGTGCAAGGTCTTGTGACGCCTCGCTTTTTATTTTTATTTTTAAGTTGTCATTTTATTCCGCACGTATCCCATTCATATTCATTCTGCCGGGGGTTGGCATTTTCTAAATTACGGCCTGTACTTCTCGAGATCCGAAATATGGATGGGTGCGTGCAGGGCGATTTGATAGCTCACATCTATCTCAGGTAATTTGATTAAGTATTAGGCACTATGACAATATTATTAATTATACTTTACATTACTCATTATTGAAATTTGCGCTTTTGCTGAAATCTCACCAAATAGATTAATATGTATACATACATATATAATATTATTTTTGATAATACATAAGATGTCTTATTTGATATTCTATTATATCATTGTTTTTTTTTCTAGTTTATATATGGAAATGTATTTATGGCGAAACAAATATTGTAATTTCCAGAACTCAAATGAAGCGGTATTTTATCGTATATGATTTTATCTGGT
>DWGW01001863.1:0-10564 GCA_018247775.1 Udranomia orcinus
GGGGATCGAACCCACGACCTCTCGATCGTAAGTCCGACACACTACCCATTGGGCTATTGCCGCTTTGAATTTATTTAATTTTATTATACAAAAACAGTTCGGAGATAAAAATTGTAAGCACCTATTTCGGCTTGTATGTCATCTAGAGCAGCGTAGAACGTATGGGTTAGTTTATCCAAATCCCCACGTGTTTTCTGCAAATAGTTTTGCAGGGCCACCAATTCGTCCTTCGTTGCGCACGCTGGTTGTTCATCCGATTCTCCAGCAGGCGGTGATTGTAGAGGAAGCTCCGGCTGTGCCGGTGGAGGATGTTGGGACAAGATGACTGAAGGTCTGAAAGGATTTGAAGACTAGAAAAGAATAGACACAGCGAGACTGTGGGATGGCAAGCGATGGTTTTGCTGTCCACAATTCTAGAATATGTATTTGCTTAAAATTCTTGGTTGTCTTTAAAAGCATATCATTACGAATTATTTACATAATCAACTAGACATAATTAAAGCCGGCTAGTAGTAACGTGTGCATACATTTTTGTGGTCGCTCGACATCAGAAAAGATCACATGCACACCAATCAAAACGTCTACCGACAACCGACTAAATAATGTACGCCTTGTTTAATGAAATACGTAGGTACATGATATTATGATCTTCTTCGAGCTAAAACCTTAACCGCATCCATTCTATTCGATGTAACTCAATATTAAACTAATGTCAGACGTTTGCGGTCAGTTGTGGGATGGTTACAGGAATGTCGTTTTAAGTAAGTCGTAAATGAATTCGTGAGAAAAAAATAACCAATTTCAATCCTCGTGTCTTTGTTTTTACAGTAGTACTAAAGTCATGGAGTGCTGTCGCTAATTTAATATGATAGGAGCGTATTTAATGCATAATAACTGCTGATTCTGCTGCGGCTGACCTATTATTTATCTATGTACGAGTATGTCTAAATATATTTCCGTATAATTAGAGTGATTAGAGCTTATTGCTCTACATAAAAGTGCTTTGAAAAAAAACCGTAATTTTTAGAATACACATAAATAAATACACTTCCTACGATAGTAATTGTATACTGGTCAGTTTTGCTACATACAAAATGTTGTACTAACTCTTTCGAAACTTTCGTTTGTTTGCTATCCAGTGCTTCCTGCAATCCCGTAGTTTCAGAAATGAGGTCTTGAACCAACGAGCTAAGCTTGCCTATACCAGCTTCGGCTGCTTCGAGTCTCGAAGACACATTCAGTGACGTCCACATATCAGTGATAGCCTTGAGGTTGGTCTGTGACCTGGAATGATAAAATCATTATGTACCCACTGGGTGTAGCCACTACATTGTTCTTATCAAATATTTATGTTATATCGTACTTGTTGTTTTCAGTTTTTTAAGCTACATACGTGCATTGAGTAGTTCCAGATATGCCTGTGTATGTGTCTCGTGAATACATTCAAAGGGCCTTAGGTGGCATAGTATTGTATGTGGATATTTTGTATCTGAATTAGTCTTTGATAGGCGAGTATAATTTTCAACTTTTCACCTCACTTCCTCCAAAATCTGCTCATTTTTCGGCATACTTCCGTAAACCCTGTCCTTCAGGTCTTCGACAGTGGTCTCCAGTAAGTGGAACTTGCTCATAGTGACGAGGGACAGTTTTTCAGCTGACGTTAGCCTTGTAGGCACTAGAGTAGGCTGCGGTGGAGGCGAGTGCGAGCGAGGTGGGCTTTGCACAACTGTGGAATAGGTAAGGTGTTCTAAATTAACTATCTTGATCAGTTATATATTAATAGTAGTAGTAGCTATGTAGGTACGTCAGACAAATTGTTTCGGACAGATCTTCGTCACGTACACTATTCTTTTAAAGATCGTATTTAAATAAAGTAGAACTATATTAGAATATAAACTTTTGTAGTTTGTCCCATAGGTATCACAGCCAAACCTTATTATATAGTATTATACCACGCCTCATAATAGCAGTGTTCTTACTACTGTGTTCTGTTGAACGGCCAGGTCAAGGAGAGTCACTTAACTGATGCGTCCCAACTTAATCCTCAGGAGTAGCAAAGTATTTGTAACTTCGATTTTGTCTTGTATTAATTATACTTTAATAATTAATTACTAGCATGTCAATACATACTAGTAATTTTGTTAACCCCTCCCGCTAAGCTCGAAGCCTTGTGATAGTAAAATAGGGATCGAACCCACGACCTCTCGATCGTAAGTCCGACATACTACCCATTGGGCTATTGCCGCTTCAAATGTATAGACAATTATGTAGCGGCAAGGGCCACTTACCATCAAGCGGACTCTTTACTCTTTTGCTATCTCAATGCATAGCATGCCTCATGCATGCATATGAAAAAAACATTTCTTTCAATATACGTACACTCTGGTTTAACTTACTTGGTGAATCCGATTTCTTCACTCGCTCCACTAAAGACAGACAAAAAAATAACAATTTGAAATTTATAAACCGTCATGTCTACTCTAAAAATATATTCATTCTATCATTTCTTAATTTATCTACAAACTACTTGAACGTATAACAAGTTGAACGGCACAATTTTTTCCTACTTAAAGTTGTGAAGAAGCCTTACCAACTAATATAGTTTCTTGCTCGGGCGCGACGCTCACTGAAGGCGCTGCAACGACAAACTTCGTAATAACTTGTTTTATGTTACATACGTGATTTGAAAGCGTTATTTCAGGCTACTAACAAACTTTAATTAAGCTACTTAAATTCTGTCATGAGAATTATACACTTGGTTTGAAACATTATTTCAGGAGTACTTTTTACATATGTTTGCAACATACTACTAATACTCTTACTACTTTAGGACTTTATAATATTTTATAGAATATAGATAAAAAATATTAACATGGAGAGGTTTTAGGTAAAGTAATGTTCATCATCATTATTTTTATTTTAGTTTTACCTAAATTGTAATGTGTACATATTAAATATTAGCACGAAAGAGCTGCATTATGAGTTATGACTATTTATCCAAGATTAATATTCATATACTTACTAACTTCAGCTTTCTTAACAATTTTTGGTTCTTCTTCCTAAAATTAAGAGGTATTTTTAATAATTACACAAAAAATATACAAATAAGCCCATTTTGAATTTAAACTGCCGAAATAGTTACTTGAATCATAAATAGTCCTTAATCTTACATGCTTTTCATCCGTTTACTATAGCCTATTTATGATCTCTAAATCAGTTAAAAACATTTTATTTGTGATCATGATTTAAATACACGTTTGAGTAATGTTGGTGGATGATATAGCATTTATAAAATATAGTCAGTAATCTTAGCCTCTTGTTCGATTAACTAAGTAACAAAATTGGTAAAAAAATCCCGTTACCGTCTCATCAGTATCGACAATGTATTCGCTAATGGCGATGGTCTGGGTATTCTCCCTTCCCACGGGAAGCGTGCCCACACTGCCGCGAAGTTCCACATTTTTGCCCAGAACCCGAAGCTGCTGCGCCAAGCAGTGTAACACCGTTTGCAACATGCCGAAGTCAACCACGCCTACCTGTGACATGAACCAAATTTCGGCTTAATAAAAACATTGGTGCCTTTGATTTTTATGCATATAATATTTATGCATGAGGATGATATGATCCACTATGGATCTGGCGCAATTCCTTACTATTTTTCTGCCTTGATTCATTTTTATTATATAGATTCATCTGTACTTTGATGACAGGTTTTTTTTAAGACCTAACCGTTTTCAGAATTTGTCACACCTACCTATGTATACATTTTCAACTTAATAAATTATGGTACTCTAAGTACTCGTACTTTTTATCAACATATATAAAATATAATACAAATAACAAATTAGTATAATTTATTTATTAATTTGTTGGGAATAAAATGACGTAAATCTGTGAATAAATAAACTTTTTTAAAGTATATATGTAAGTCATGAATAGAGATTTTTCTCTGGTCATGACATATATACTTTGTAGAGGTTTTTACATTGAAACATAAGCTAAGCGACACGAAATTATTGTGAAACAATTGTGCCCAATCCGCCAGTCGTGTTTATGGAGATCGTGTGTAATGTCAGGTAGACTTTACCCTCGTTAGCTACTCCAAAAACTATGTCTGAGACAGAATTAAATTCATAATTTACGGCCATGTCGTGCACGCTCAGGTTGAGTCATTAGCACGAATTCATATTTAGATTAGGTGCTCCAAGTTATGATCTCATTGTTCTATTTTAGGCGTTTCCAGGACTTTCCTAACAGTTCTAATACCACACAAACAATTGTAACTATGACTACATAAATACTAGTATTTATATGTATTTATATGAACTTTGTTTTTAATTTAAATAGCGGTTTTACCACCACAGAATAACTACGACATCAGCTGAGTACTGATATTTCCATTATTATTTTTTAATTAAAATAAGACGAATTCTTGCTCTTTACGCTCTTATGATGTATTCTTTTGAATCTATTGAGAAAAAACTTTTATAGATATGATTGCAACACTTTTTATACCCTATAGCTGCTTACAATGGGTTATGTGAAAGACTTCATGCTACCTCAATGCTTATGCTACATGATCCAACATAGAGGTTCGCGGTAAATCACTGTTGTCGTTTTTTTAATTCTCCAACAAGCTTTTAACGACTGTTGTCTGTAGATAGAGCAAGTGCCGTACGAAGTGGACGGGCCTGAATCTAACTAACTCTAAATAGGGCAGAGATCTCCGGAAATTTAGCGTACCATACTAATCAGACCAAAATACCAGTAAAGGCTCGACAAGAAATAGGAGTGGCGCTACAATTCTATATAGTCACTTCAATAGATCATTAAAAATGTCATTAAGAAGACACTATTCACGGGTATTGAAACGATAAAAAACTGATTAATATTTTTTTTACCTCCGGCGTGCCAATTGCCAAGTCAATCATTTCGCTGATGTTCAATAGCACAGCTGTCTCATCTGTAGCAAATATGTTTTTGTTATAAAAAATAATAAAATGTGCTATTGAAAATAATCTAAAATAACAGACAATAAACTTATGCTTGGTATTTAATCTAATATTTTCCGATTGCAAGTCAGCACAAATAGATAATTAAAAAGCATTAAGTTGTAATTTTTAATTTCTTAACTGCAAAAACATGTTTAATAAATTTCTAAACACACCTGCCATATTTAAGGGCTTCCAATATTGTTAACTATCTTTAATTAACAATATTGTCTAAAATAAATCGAAAATATTGAACAGATACTCCAATTTACACTAAAATATATCGAAAATATTGAACACACATAAGAAAATAATCGTAAACATTGTGACAAAAATATGAGAGCGAGTTGACATCTAGCCGTCATTTTTTTTAATGAAAAGAAAAAACCGTAATATAATGGTTAAGTACGTACTTTCGGTTTATTCGTAGTTAATTCGATCGAATGACGAAGCTTTAAAAAAATTATATTCGATGAATAAAATATTAATGAGAAAAAGAAGAAAAAGTATCCCTCGTCCAGTCCCAGGTCTGCTGGAAGAAATTTCATATTGAAATAGGCGAAATCTTTGAACTAATTTTTCGTAGGTTTTTTTATGTAAAATTTCTTGTGTAATAAATGTAATAATAAATTGCTAAACCAATAAAAAATGAAGAAGTCATAAAATACTTTATAGTTAATGTTAGTACACTTGGGGTTGAGAAGAATTCACTAGCTTTAATATTTAACTTACGCAAGATGGCGTAGTCAATCAGGTTATCATATTATAAATATAAGAATACACTTATATAGCATTATTATAATACAACGAACAGTAGCCGAAATAGCTCAGTTGGGAGAGCGTTAGACTGAAGATCTAAAGGTCCCTGGTTCGATCCCGGGTTTCGGCATCTTTTTTTTGATTTGCGTACTTTTTAAAGTACTTTGTAACGTAAATGTAGTCGTTTAATTGTTATAGCAAAGAAGATTCCATACATTTCTTCTCTCAATAAGTGAAATCAGGTAGTATGAAGCACCCAATTGCTCATTACGTTTGAGTTCATTCATCTGAGGTTTACAAAAATTACAATAATTTGTTACATCGTTTCGGTACAAATGAATCGGTACTGGTTACAGCGAAAGATGACAATTTATAAATCATAATATTAATTTAATTTTGTGTCACTCATGCTATTTTACTGTTGTTCCTATTTTTTAAATACAAATCTTTATCTCTGTTATAGGATATTGGTTTTTGATCAGAGAGATCATTCTCTAGACCAATTATCCCTTTCACCGAGGTCCTAGTTATGATATTATACCGGAAGTACGCTATGGGAAAGGGCATTTGAATGGAGATCAAATGATGCTTGTGTAAATAATACGTGTAGTAATTGAAAAGATGAAAAGCAAAGGGCCGCGAGACACAAACAGGTTGTGCTGGAGCTAGGGTTGCGTATAAGCGTTTGCATCAATTTCCTAACAAAAAATCATAGGCACATAGGTTCCTTTTATACTGTTGGAGGGCACTAAGGTAGGATTTAAAAGTGGCAATAATTTCATTATCGTCGACAAAAATACATATATGATTATTTTGCAAATGATTCTTAAAAGCCTAGTATTTTATGATTTTAGTGGATAATCGTAAGGTCTTAATCTACAATTATAAGAATATTCTGATAACATGTCATGTTTTCTTCAATCTCGCAAGCTTGGTAACCCTATTTGAAGTGGATGTTGAGCAGAATACGGGTGGTCGCGAAGGCTTGCTTTCACTCAGGGTACAAGCACACACCGATGTATTTATAACCCATTCCGTTGGATTAATTCAAAATAAAAGCAACATACAAGGATAACATATTTTATATAAATGCCGTGTAAAAATAAAAGTTTAATCGCCAAGTGTATGGAGGTACTTGAAAGCTCGTCTTAAGCTTGATTTACGCAGAGTTTATTGAATGTCGCGAGAAAATGTATGTACTCGTTTTGAAACAAATGTTAATTTATAAAAATTGGTTTTGTCTTTTTAATATACACAAGTATAAAAGTTCTACGAGGTCGATAGATTCATTGTTACTGTTCTCATTGTAATGTCTTGTTTGTCAAGAAAAATGGAAAGGTTTAGAAAGCTAAGTTTGTGTTGAGTTTTGAAATTGACGAAGTAAGACGATAATTGCTTCCGTAGTTCTTTGTTTCTTTTCTTCTTTAACTGTCAGTTCTGTAACCATAGACAATAGTTTATTAACAAGTAGCACGGAGATCAGGTACACCTAAACTTGTTAAGTTCAAATGTGTCCAGGTGTTTGTTGAAAAGAATACATTCAAAACTCAACACAATAGGAACACAACAGCGCTAGCGTAGGAAAAGGTTTATCGTGAGTTAAAATATCTTGTAGTGGATTTGAACTAGGGTTGTTATGGAAGTGTTGACATCGGAACCAAAATGGGAATCAGAGTTTTTCAATTAAGCTTGTCGGAATCAGAACCGGATCGAAACCGGATTCAGAACCGAGATTGAACAAAAGTGTGTAAAGTTCTAATGTTTGAGATTAATAAAGATTAAATTAATTCTACTAAAGATATCAAAAACAATTAAGTTTTTTTTAATCTTGACGTCTGATTTAAAAGTTTTGGAAACGAAATCGTAGATGTTCAAACAAGTGACTTTTTGTAATCAGAATTAAACAACCGTTACATCCCCATTTTTAAAATTTCTTTTTGCACACTAAGGCTATTCGGGTTGGTTTATAAACCATGTATTGAGCATATAACTGGACACACACTTCAACTCATCACTATACCTATAAGATGTCACTCCCTAATACCTATCTTCATTGTACGTGTAGGTACTTAAGCGTACGTCATTATAACGTGAAGTCACGTCCTGTATTCTGTAACAGTTATGTGTTTACCGACATGATTATACCTCACATCATAATCAAGAGATTCACGAGAACAAGCTTTATTCGTGTACGTCTTGCGTTGTCTCTTGTCTCACTGGAAACGATAAAACATAAAACAAAGAAAGATGAAAAACATTAGTCGCATTTTTGTGTGTGTATATTGCAAATTGCTCGTTTAAATTTATTAAATGCGAGAATGCATTTTTAGAAAACATCGTTTTATACGTGTTTTCGGTCAATGAAGAACTGACATCTATTTGCAATGAATACTAATCAAATAAAATTATTATATTCATTTCATTTTAATTTGGTACTAACTGCTTTACCGACACAGCAACATTGAAACTACTTCACTAGATGGCGCTGTTAAGCTACACTGGGCCAATAAATATTTGGTCGCCATCCAATTGACCTATGTTAAGATTAAAAAGTTAAGATATTATCTGACATCTTAATTTTTTTTCGGGTTGGTTGGTGACATCTGACAGTCAACTCTACCTTGCGCGCCCATTGGTCAAATGAAGTAACGCGCACTTCCTTGGTTTCCTGTTACACACTTCCGTCCCTTTGTCACGAAAAAACCAGAGGAAAGATGTTACACATTAAAATACTGAAGTAGCAATGTAATATGCAGACTATTATTATCCGAAAATGCTTTATAAGGAATTTGTAATATTGATGTTATATTATTTTGAATTTATGTATATTTTGTATAAGTTCTAATATTTCCAAGTATAGCTAATTCTTTTTTGACATGTGGGAGACTAACAAAAACTTTCAGCTGTGATTTCTTAGTCTGAATTAATTATTTTTTTACAATCTTCATATTTAAAGTTACATGTGAATGTGTGAAATAGATTCCTTCTATAACAAAAACAGTACTATAACTTTATGTGAAAGCTGTGATGCCGTAGAAAGTAATATAATATATAAAATGTAATATTGTCTATTAAAATAATCGCTTATTCGCTAATGGTATAACTCCATTAAAGAAGGACATAGTTTTTCAAACATCGCTCAGATACGCTACGTGTCTTAAAATAAGGAATTCATTAAACTCAGATACGTTATTATGAGAAAATTATATGAATTATCTATTTTAATTCTGCTGTCAAGATGATGACATATATTTTTTTTCCGAATTAACGTGATTATTCTGCCTCATTACAGAATTGTTCTTGCTGTACTGTGGTTTGCAGGGTTTGTGGTAAGGAAGAAAGACCTCTAACTCTATATTGTCTCTGCAAACTTAGTCCTCAGGTATAGCAACGCATCTGTGATCTAAGGAAGAATTTCAACCCTGTCTTGGGTTTATCTCAGATGTCCATGGGTGGCTGTGATCACATACTATCAGGTTTACTGCGCGGATTCGTTTACTGCCTCAATCTTGTGAAAGGGTCCCAAAGGGTCAAGTTATGGCACCGAGAGATCATCCAACTCTCTATTGCAATTGACATTGCATAATTATTACGTTAATTACCTTCACAAGTCAATAATTTGTATATAAATGCTAACAATTAGTTGATAATGAGCGTAAACATCCTAATTATAAACATGAACGTGTCACATTAATTAATTGTATCAGCTTACATTAATTTATCAAAGGGATATTATCGTTATATTAGACGTATTTCAATTAAATTAATTGAAAGTCTTATACCACTTGAAGCTACTTAGAGTATTCGGTAGCTTATTTATTTATTTATGGATTACCAACACAAGGTATAGTAGATACATCGCACCTTTAGGAAATCGATTCGAAAACGAAACGATTTAAAAAAAAAATTTTCGAGTTACGATCGTAATAAGACTTTATACGATCATATCTATCGTTCCGTAAAAAATGAAACGCCATATTCAAGCTGGAACGGGACAAAGCTATTGCATCGGAACTAATTATTTTTAACGGAACGATAGATAAAATATGATACGAGTCTTTTTACAATCGTAAGTAAAAAATCGATGTTTTTAAATGTGTCGTTTTCGTCCTAAAGGTGCGACATCTAGAGGCTGTACACTGCATAAATATAAACTACTTCTATAATAATGATCTTGCACATAAATATTACAAAATTTACTTTACAAAATTACTCTAAATATTGAAATACATAAATTTATTTCAATAACAAAAAGCAAAATATTCCCTTTTTTTAGTGATTCTAATATTCATTATCTGTTTCTTGTATAGGAGGTATATTTAAAATATGATAATCTATAGAATATCTATTATATTCATATTCATATATTATCCGATCATTTTCGAAATGTAATAAGGGTAAATGGGTCATACTACATGGGACTTTTAATTACGTTTATTATAATATTAATGGGTTGCATGCTATATAGGTACAATTTGCGCAGTGTTTACGAGTAGTGAGTAACTGTACGATTAAATATGCTTACTGATAGCAATCTAATATCCGATACGGACAGTTTCGAAGAATTCTTACGTCATGCTTTAAATTATTGGGTAATGTAATTTATTCAAGGAAACATCCTTTACGCTCAGGTGTACAAATATCAATAAATTCTATAGAAACTTTGTCATATTACATTGGCATGGATTACTTCTTAAGCCATAATTTTCTAATCGATAATTCCATAACTCTTTTTTTACGTCAGGAAATCCCCACGGATACCCTACCGCCACGGGGCCGGCAGCAGGGTTATGTGGGATTCGAATCCACTAAAA
>DWGW01001864.1:0-10563 GCA_018247775.1 Udranomia orcinus
TGCAGTTATACTTCATCTCTAAATAGATGTTCAAGTGAAGTAGAATTTACAACGTTCCTAATTATATCTGATGTTACAATAAATACATTTGTTCTATCATTTGTACCTACCTAACTCGATAATGACTACCTTTGGACGATTATAGGTATGAACCCGGTACCGTATTTAGCGTTAGTAAATACCATTTGATAACATATGGACGACAAGACCCTAATCGCAGAGAAAATTTTATCATTCTAATAAATAACATCTTAAGTTTATTTTGACTGACGGCTATCAAAAATATGTAAATGGGGCCTATGTATTTAATTGTAAAGTTAAGTATCGTTGCAGCCCAAGAACATTCCAAACGGGACAAGGACAACTCGAACTGAGATTCTGTACACAGAATAGCTTATCTGTACCCACCCTAAGTAAAAGAGCTGCCAGTCCACATACTACAACCAACTACAAAGAACGTATACTTTATCACGAACTTCGTTGTATATTTAAAGACAGTTGAAGGGAAACGCATCCAAATGTTATCAAACGAGAGAAAAGATCAACGGGCGAACAACCCACCCGTATGGTCGGCGGCGGCGTACTCGGCGGTCAGGAGCGGGTTGGCGGCGGCGGTGAGAGCCGCGTAGTTGGCGTAGTCAGCGTACGGGGACGCGTAGATCAGCTGGTGCGCTGGCTCGCCGGGGGACAGCAGGCCGGCCGCCGCCCCCGCCCCGGTGCCGTTGAGCAGCCCCGCCTGGGCCCCCGGCGCGCCGGACATGCGCGGCGACAGTATCAGTGGCGCCCCCAACGGTGCTGGCGTGCGGAGAGCCACGCTCCCCACCCCGGCCACGCCCCCGCCCGGCGCCAACAGTCGCTGCGTCTCCGCGGCGACGCGTCGCCACTCCTCGTCCGCTGTGGAGTCCCCTTCATCGTATCAATGGTAAGCTTACCCCGTCAGCGTTGGTAGTCGCTTACGACTTTGAGAGCGATAGTTGTTAGTAACCGTTGTGCGTGCTTTTGCTATTGATTGGATAAATTGGTTGTATGAAGACTATGATGCTGGATTTGAAAAAATAAACTGTTGAAATGTTATGTTTAGATAAATAATAATTATATGTAGGCGATGTTAACCTATGTAACTTACAAAATAAGAAAAAAATAACAATAACGTGCGTAATTCCTGTAACGTCATTTTCACAATTACGATCATTTTGTTACAGTTATTGTATCTAGGTATTCACAACAACAAAATAGCACTCGGTAAATGAGTCAACTTCGATAAACCAACGCGTAAGTTCTAACTAAAGGCCGATTCATGTATCCGAACAACAGCAAAAGTTTATTGCGTCATTTTCAAAAACAAGTCCCACAGGTCCAATCAAACGGTGTGTCACGAAGTCACCCATGTTAATAGTTAACCGTAGCATGCTGCAAATCAATCAAGTTAGTCATCTTTCCAAGGATGACTCAGCCCCGTCAAACAATGACTGAAATTGTGCATTTCGGATGATACAGTTTAACATGTAATTAGCACAGATCGTTTACCACCAATGAAAAACCAACCGGGCAGGCAGTGAAACTGAAGAACAGTTGCAATGAAATTTACTTATAATACTTTCTATAATAAGTATACTATCATACTAATCCCAGTAATCCAATACGAATATTTTAATATGAAACACAAAATCTCAATCTGCAGCAACAATCTCCCAATTTAAATACTTAACACACACCAACCACATAATTTAACACATTGTATGAAATACACATCTTATAAAAAATGGTTTAGATATCAGGACTTAAGACCAGAGAAGCGGATATGAGTACAAATGAAACCAGTAAAAATGAAAAAATAGGAATATGATTATGAGGATTAACTCTACATTCAGAATAAACCTACATTCACCATACACAATTATCGTGCTAGATGCTTCAAGTCTTTAAGAGTAAACAATTAAAAGTACTTACTTAAAAGAAGATCTTTAAAAGATAGTCCTCAACAAATAAGTACTAGGCAGTTCCCTTCTTTACGAAGAGTACACCTATATTGATAATCAAAACTCCATCTATATTGATGATAATCTTCTATGAACCTTAAGTCCTCAGTTATGCTAGGGTTAGTGACAAAACATAAAGGCGACCATACTTATTAGGCACTGACCGTTGACAGGTACCACGGCCTTGGCACTCGAGTCGCGGTATGTCCCGTTTATGATGGCCAGTTCCATCAACTGACGCTTCTTCAGCTCGTCCTCACCGTCCGCTTGCTGTGGACAAAAGTTGCCTTCGTAAGTCATTTAGTACATTTTCATATGGCATGTCAGAGATACAAAGAGCATCAGCATATGATTCTGTGCAATTTTACATGTTTGATAGCATATTTCCAAGACATTCAACTTAGTCATTGGGATTAGTTATTCCATAAAATTAAAGTTTAAAATTGTCACTTCAAAGTAAACGTCAAATGAGTTCATTAGTTTTCAATCCTATGATCCACTTTTTCCACATATCAAGTTAGTCCTACATCTGCTGTAATTATACTAAATTTGTATTCTTATCCATAATCTAGTTGGATTTTTGGTAAAATTAGGTAGAGGACAAGTCACACTATTAATGTTGCTAGTATTTATGGCCTGGATCCATAAAATCTTCAAAATAAGAGTAAGAAGCAAATGTACCTAAGACATGTTACTTAATGTAGGCTTAAATGTTTATTTGGGCTGCATGAACTATACACACATACTTATCGAATCTTCTTTTTACTAGGTGTTTTAGCATAAATTTAAAATTATACAAAGCATTCAATTTGTTGGACTATCAAGGATTTCCGGCGGTAAAGGTAACCTGGATCTATTAAGAGGCAATTCAATTAACGATATAATGTAATTAATTAAATGCGTATTAGTTTATGACACTATCTAATATATATTTTAGACGCTTAGGTAATATTTTTAAATTAGCCCACGTGCTGATGTAACCAATAGACATCTACCAAATGTTCCATAGTTAAAAATAATTTTGTTTATTTAAAGACTCATTGAAAACTCATTAAAGACCACTATTGCTGCCTTATAACAGCAGTGTTCTTGCTGCTGTGTTTTGGTTTGAAGGAGGACACACTTAACCAAGGAACTCCAACTTAGTCTTCTGGAGTAGCCCATGCATAGTGACTGAATGCTTTTGCTAACTCAACGTTATAAAAAAACTATTTATAAGAATTTAAATCAAATATACATGTTTGTTCTAGATTCCATTATTGGAATATATTAGATCATTTAATATTCATTTACAGATGGGATATTGTTTTTAAATGTTAACATGCGGATTATTGTTGAAGTAAATACAAAAATTACCTTTTTTATAGATTTGAAAAACCTTTTTCCGTGAAGTATAATTAACATTGGAACTAAGAATTAATTTATTGAACTAAATGTATACATTTATGTCTTAAGTCAGGTAATTAACTGCATGCTTAAATAATGTTGGATTGTTTTTATTGATCGTTTCACAATTTTTCCATAAGGTTGTGAGATATTATTTATTATTGTATTGATTTTATGTCCACATTTGGATCCAGACGACAGCTTTTAATTAGGTTTGAAAACGTGCGCTCGTGTACCCCTTTTAATATTACGCCATATTCATCACCCATAAGCTGTATGGGAGAGCTTTCAACTCTAGGGATCACACAGGCTTCTGGTCACCACTATTGGTTTATAATGATAGAACAAACAACGCTACAAACTCAGCCCTACACCAGGATTCTGTGGGTCATGGTTGCCATGGACTAACGAAGATAGCAAAAATACAAAACGCAAACCAAAATGATAACCTATTGTTTAAATTCATTGGGAATCAAACAAATGGTCCTTCCACAATCCGGCTTGGTCACCATCATGCCAAAATAATTTTGTTAAATAATTATGTTTCCTTTTGGTGTACATGTAACAAAATGTATTTGTACTTACAGGAACAAGCAGACGTTTGACTTCTTCCACGGCTCTCGCGAGCTTGATTTTCGCCCTGTTCTCAGTGTCTTCCACTGTTAGCAGCACGTGGAGATCATCGGCCAAGTGCTCCCAATTGGGTTTGCCTCTGTTGGCGTCCTCCTGGAAATGCACGAAGAGACAATCAGTAATCTACATATTGTTCATTCGATGAAAGTTTCTATAACATTCATTTTTAATATACTTTTATTTGGAATTCTATTTTCCCTATACCTACAATACATAACAAAATATAACAGAAGGACACAGAATAAAACTTAAGTTTCTTAGTCGATAAAACATCTGGTGTCTAAGTAATCCAGATTCATAATAGTTTAACGAAGCCATAACATTAAAAAGTACCTTAACTCATGATAATATAAGGATTTCATCACCATAATCCAAGTGAAGCTGCATGGAAATATAAATAAAAGTAAGTAAAATAATATACTAAAACAACATTCAAAATATTACTAAGTAAATATCTAGAAAGATAGGATATTATTCAACTACGTACATGTCATGACTAAATTAATGAAATTTCAACATTAATTTTAAAACATAATCATACATAACCCATAAATATGTATCTGTATGAGACAAAAGAGGATAGCTGTTTAAAATATCAGTGGCATTAATACCATAATCAAAATGAAAAAAAATCTACACTTTAAACAGGAAATATTTGAGGGAAACTTTACCTTCTTCTTATCCCTCATGGATCCTTTTCCTCTGACCATGATTTTGCATCCTGTCTCCTGCTCCAACTGTTTGGCAGTCATACCTCTGGGTCCCAAGATCCTTCCCACGAAATTGAACTGTAAAAAGAATTATGAATAAGATACATTTAAAATTAACCATCACAATATCATCAACTATGATTGTAACATATGCAAGTGGCCATACAAAAAAACAAATGCTCCAGAAATTTGCGATGACAATTATAATACATTTACATAGAATAGAAGATAGATAATTTTTAATTTTTTTTAATCAGAAAAGGAATAAAATATAAATCTAATATCTGTCAATTTATATGTGCGTCCTAAATTCTACGTACATAAGTGTAAATCATACTAAGCATTAAGATTTTGAACCATTGCCACGTATATCGTCTTCGACAATGTAATTTTAGTGCCGTTAGCAGCTGGATTAATTACTGGCTTCATAGCGCGTAAACCGTACATCCTGTCTATAGAACGCGCTTGCACAGCAGATACATTAAAATTTGACATAACCTCAATTCTAGCTTCAAAGAACGATCAGCCAATGTACGTATACGAACTGAACGGGTATCATTCTAACGTCTACATACTAAGAAATGGACCAATTGGCACATCGCCAACGGACATACCATCCCACTAGATTTTTTCCAAACGCGTTCCGGACGCCACGATCAGTAAAATCGAAAATTTTAAGTAATAAATGGTGTATAAAATTGAGGCTACGGATTTGTCACGCGCGTCACGGTAAATTGTTTCGCGTGACAGTGTGTAAATTAGTTGAGGACACTCTTACGTCCCACAGAAAAGTATGCTCGGATGAATACAATGTCATGTCAATAACACATTCAGTTTAAAGCTGCTATTATTGTGTTATAGTTGCTAAATACATCGCACGTTGGATGTTTTGTTTGTTGGGAGCTAAGACTTAGGCTCATTGGGATATAGGAGAGAAATATCTAATTCACTAGAAAAAAGAGACGATCTCTACAGCAAATCTTAGCAAAGCATTTGAAAGTTTAGAGCCATAAAGTTAATCTAAATATTTAAGAGAATTTCATTTTTTAATTCTTTCTTTTAGTACCCTATTACGATAGTAATGTTAACAAATAAAAGCTTGATTCAGTTTATGTTGCCGCGGTTTCGTTGTATGATGAATTGGTGTCTGTATTCTTGAACTGCTTATTCAAGATTGCAGAACTTTAAGCGGAGGGCTGTCTCGCCACTACTTAGCGGTTCGCCGCAAAACGAGCTTGCTCGAAAAGACTTCCTCTTTGTACTAGATATAAAACCTTTAGTATATAATAACAATGGCAATAATAACTTCCTACCAGGCCGCATCAACGGGAACATAATCACAGTCATCCATAGTCATCGTAATCGTAACTAACCGC
Organism: Udranomia orcinus; assembly: GCA_018247775.1. Lineage (NCBI taxonomy): Eukaryota > Metazoa > Arthropoda > Insecta > Lepidoptera > Hesperiidae > Udranomia > Udranomia orcinus. Next base: position 6,085 of record DWGW01001864.1, read on the forward strand.
AAACGGAGCAAAGACTGCAGAACTAATTGAAAGAACTGGTCTAAAATAAATGCCTTAAAAATATATTAGGTATTACCCAACAAGTATGTTGCATAGTCGCATCGAAAACAAATTATCGAAAAGAAAAATTATGTTAGCTAACAAATTGTTGACCAGTAAGATTATTTAAAATTGATTTCCGAAAAGAATCAAACCATAGCCGCTTTACGTTACGTGATCATCTTATTATAACGCGTTGTGGTTTATCAACAGTGGGATATAATTTTTAAACAAGCATTCGGGCGAAGCTACGTCGTATGAGATGGCCAGAGTTTTACTGCTTTGCACTCGCAAGAAGGTCGGATCTAAATATAAATTTGCATACCGAATAAACCCGGGTGCTCTATTGCAGACGTCTTCAGTGCGTCTGTCTGTCCGCTGTCAATAACAATACCTACTTTATTTTTCCAAGTGTGAAACAAAGCTCGACCGGACGTGAAAGTAATGTTGAAATAGCGTCGCGCTAGTTGGCGTACCGCCCATTTCTTTGCCTCGCGTCCCGGTAGTTATTATTTTCATGACAAAAATGATTACTAGAATTTTAAAAGCAAAAACAAATAGCAATTCATCCCGCGGACACCGCATCTGTTTCGCTACGCTCGTAACATGGTGCATCAAAAGAAATTTGAAGCAGTCTAGAAATGATTGATGACGCGCTGTGGTCTTTTCTTTGGTCTTTTTATGCTTGGTACAAAAAATAGAATTTAATAATATATTTAAACTAACGGACAACATGTTACGTATCGACCATAATTTTTATTTTTTCAATATGTACGTACATACATATTGAAAAAAGGTACAGATAACTGAATAGCAAGAAACTGTACAAGAAGTTTTCGTTCTCAAATAAAAGTTGTTTTATTACATTCACTTTTGTGAGATATCTATTCCAACTGGTAGTCGCGTCTCGGAAATGGTTCTCAAATATTTATAACCAGTATATTTTCAGACGAAAATCTGTAAAATGCATGATGCACGACTCGACTGTTTATAGCGTCACAAACAAAAATGTCTATTTAAAGCTAACATTCTTTCAAATTCTTGCTTGCTTCGACAACCAATAATCTGTTATTTTACGTTTGTATAAACTTACTTGCCATATTGTTACATCAAAAAATCTTTAAAAAAAATGACGAACTACATATTGCGTATCATACGCTGTTATATATGTATATATTTCTCAACATATAGGCAACATTAAGTCGTCCCAGTCCTATTCAAATTCGCTATACTCCCGTTGTTGTAAGTGACTCATTGTATAGCATGACAATCTAGTTGAAAGAAAAGAAAACTTAATGTGTAGGTAGAACAAGACTCTTGCTTCTTTATGTGTAACTGCGTTTCTCACAAGCTTTACGCCAGGACAATAGACTAACTGCTATGATTAATAGAAACGGGAGTTTCTCTGGGGAATATAATCGCCATGTTCTGTTAGGTATTGGTATTTATTGTAAACAATAGCTTCTGCTGAGAACATGTACGCCGACGGCGCATCTAATCGATAAACATCAATTGCATTCCGGCCCGCGGCGCCGGTACTGCCCTCTGTACAATCCACAAAACAAACTTAGTTATTGCTTTAAACCAAGATACTATAGTCTTTATACAATTAAAATAAGAACGGATTCCGATTGCTCAAATCTGTCTCGGTTTGTGGTCTGTGCTGTGCGGTATGGCTAACGGAGTCATAGCAAATTGTATAGAACAAGTTATACTGAGACAAATTGATAATACAATCAGTGAGTTCTTACGTCAGTTACACCGTTAGATGTAGTGGAATAACATCGTATTACTAAATGCAACTTATTCAATGGCGTCGTAACACATTGAATCATCTTTGCTCCTTACATTAGGTTAAAAAACATTACATCATACAATACATAACCACAAATTCTAGATTTGTAATACTAACAGTTCCATCCCTAGCACGCATCTATGCCTCTTTAAGTGTCTACTCTGCCTACTACATGTATCTATTTTAATTATTAAGTATGAATTCCCAATATAAAAAAATATGTAGACACAAAAAACCTGTCAAAAAAACCAAGAAGCTTTAACCCATTGTACTGAACTCTAACTCTAAAACGCACAGTGGCAGCGCTCCCGCATATCTGTAGCACATTAGCAGTTCGACTAAGTAACTGGACTACGTTCTAATGGAGTTGTCGCAAAAATAAACACAGTCTTACAACAGTCACTTTAGCGACGACAAGCGAAATCGACTGCGTGTATTTTACGACTACACGAAATGCCACCGAAAAATAGGTCGACACCGGAATTCATTCATAGTTTCAGGTACTGGATAGCTGTATTCACTCGTCCGAATAAATTTAGAGGTTCTCATTTATTCATAGGTGTCCTTCGAGTAACTCTTTGTAATATATTTAAGAATACGTAGAATTTTCTAAATAGAAATGGGAGAGTGAATCATCAATAGGTAAGAGTCTGTAGCGTGCGTCTTTACTAACATGTAAAGATATTAAAAAGTGACTTTTAGTGATGTTAAAAAATCCAATAATTTTCCGAAAATAAGAGATTCGCAAACCCACCGAAATAGAACTAGCTTTTAAAAATAATGTTTTTTTACACTAGCGCTATGGTGGTTCTTTTGCAATTTTCCATTTGAAACACGATTGTGTCAATGAAACAAAGCCTAAATACATTTTTGTTACAACACACCCATATGATAATTTGCGTAAAAACAAACTAATATTTATCCTATAACTTATGCAAAGTAGGTAGTTCAGTTCTAATAGCATTGTAATCTTCAATTAAAACTCGACATGTGTCTTCATTAATCTATTCCGTAATAAACTTTAAGTGTCTCCAAGATCTTCTAAGGCTAACAAAGTTGTTGACATTAACATCTTAAGTAATTCTAAAGCAATAACAGGATTTCCAGTAATCATTTTCAAGAATTCATTACACCGACACTAATGACTAGACAACTAATTTAAGTGTTTATTACAAAATGTACTTGAAAAAGTATAATATCCATAAATTATATTGTTGGATGTTTCTGAGATATGAATATTTCAACAACAGAGCATCCAAAAACATGATATTAATATGACTTTTTTGTAACTATTTCTAGAAATGCAGTTAAATACATTCAAATATGAAATTTCGTTTTTTATATATTGGTCGGAAGAATTTGAATTCGATTTACTAAGTCTTAATTTTAAGTTTCAACCTTGCCTTTTTTATCATAATTAATTAAAAATATTTTATTGTATTTTCGTGTTCTTTCTAATATTTTCTTTATCATACCCTAAATTTATTTACATCGTAAACAATGGACCCGGTAATTTAAAACGTAATCGCGAATCATCGTTATTGAAAACAGGAAATTTCCCGTCATCGAACGTGGCATACTACATCTCAGTGGATAATATTTTTCTTGCTAGACATTTTGTACAAAAATAAAAATGACTTCATTATTTAATCTATGCCTATAAATACCACCTATTTTGGTTGTTTTATGACTCAAACTGTGACTTCCAGTGCTTGACAATATTGGCTATCTTCCATCTATACAATCGAATAGTTATAGATAATACTCGAAATCAAGGCAAATCTGCAACTTTTGGCGTTACGCCAGGCGGAACCCGCGTCATAAACGTCGAAGGAAGCAAAATTTAAAAGCTTCTAATCAATACGGGGTTAATGCGTAAATGGTATTATGGCATTTTGACATGTAGTCAACTTTATAAATCCCGAAATGTGAAGGACGCATGCTGTCTTGCTGGATTGTTGATTTGCTTTGTGATTTTATTATATTAAGGTTATATATACATCTTTTGTCACACAATCTGCTACCATTTGTAAATTTTCCACTTCCACACCGTTGGATAAATAGGAAGAAAAATGTATTTGCGAAATTCCATTCGAAGTATTTTTATAAATCGTGACAAAAATGTTAATTAGCCTATTTGCAATTGGTCTTGAACACATGGCAGTGAAATCCATACATGGATAAAATAAAGATACTTATCTATCCTTACAGTGCAGTGTTCACGTCATTTAGTAGTATATAAGGGCCTTCATCACGCATACTATATAACATACTATACAGGAGATTGTAATATACTTTATAGTAACTACAAGTACAGTCCGGCAATTTAAGACCAAAATAGACGATATACTAGCATTTCTACCGCTCATTGCCACATACCTTCCTTCAAAGATACAATCATTGAATTCTTATCCAAGGATTGTATCTTCATTCAGAAAGAAACACATAACTACACATACTCTTATGACAACATTAAATGAGTATTCAATACATGTGGAGCATTAATTAGTAATCCATGTCGTTCACAAAGTCGTTCAGTTTTGAGCAAGGTTCCCTGTTTTGGCGTTATTCAGATAGATTTCAAACAACCTATAGTTATAAGAAAACAAGGATAATGAGTAATGCTCTTCAAATCTACTGACCCC
>DWGW01001865.1:0-10561 GCA_018247775.1 Udranomia orcinus
ATATAGAATATCGTGGCTACCTGAAAAAAGTTATCGATTTTTATAGCTTACTGAATATTCCACAGACTTGGATTTAGATTGAACTGCCTTTGATTTTATAGGCCTCACTTATGCGTACTTTAGTGTAATTGTTACGATTTTTTATTACTTACTTTTTTATATTTTATAACATTGGTACACTTATACATATCTATATAGAATGTTCTAAACTTGTCCCAATAAAATGTCACTGTCACTGTTAATAAGTAATCTTTAACCATTTATAGGTTCGACATTTAGTGTCTGTGATTTTGTTAATACAAACTAGCGAAATTGATGCAATTTTATCTGCATGTTTGCAGTTTTTATCGATTATGCAACTGCTATCGTTATCTTTTAGGCGTATGAAGGTTATAAGATTAAACGGCGGTTCTCCGGATCCAGAAATACTAAATTCAATTCAAATAGTCATATCACACAGAAAACGCTTTTAAAAGATACTTTTAAACCAAAACAAAACAAAAAAAGTTTCAGCAAAATAACATTAAACATTAAATCATAAGTGCCATTACGGTACTTCGAAACCAGAATACATACTTCAATTTTATTAATACCGTAAAGGTATCATCCAAGGATCCCTTTCGTGAGCATTATTACGCATAAGTTATGGTTTATTCGAGATGTGAAGATACTTGGGATACTTGAGTTATTTACAATTTCACCAAAAATAGATTCACAGTAATATAATCGCTATCATATCTACATCATAACTAAAACTCCGTTTATAGAAGCAATTTGTTTAATAGAACAAATTCAAAATCAATTCAATCACTCTCAGCTCGTAAATCTTACAATTGAATTTTAGTATTCATAACGAGGAATCTTGAATTTTTATTAACATTACCCAAGGTTTTCTTGTGTATATTCTAACACTGTCTGTTATGGTATTGTAAATATATATCTCATCCCGCATATGACGGTTAGTTCCCTTGTTATTCGTAATAGGTAAAGCACTAAAACATTATTGTATAGTCGTTAATGGGTCGTGGGACTATTTATTCCCGTGTTCTGCTTCAGACGTGACGTTAAGAAGCCTCTTTCAGTTATTAACGAATCCTATACAAAAGTCATAGCCATTAAACTCAGTTAAAGGTTACGTAAGACTTGACAAACATGACGGCCACAAACCATCTTGATAACGGCCAAATCAATTAATGTCATTTGGTTAGAGTGATAGATATATTCCTAATAGTTATAGCTGCAAAAGTGCATATACGTTTGTATGCAAGCTTAACTATCTTATCACATAAAATCGATCTCTACACGAAAGCTATAGTAAATTAAATACAAAGATATTTCATTTTGAAATAATCAGCACCTTTGTGCCTGTGAATGTTAATGTCTGTGTTTTATGCAATGCAAACGTGTAAACGAGAATTGTATAAATAAATAAATAAAAACCTCGAAACCGTATCTTTTGTTTTATATTACAATCACGAACTGTTGAGCTTGTTGATGAACGAATTTTCTGTTAAATAATTTTATAATTATAAAATAAGTATTACGTTACTCCTTATTACATCATCTATCTGCCAGTGAAAGTCCCGTAAAAATCGTCGTCGCCCAGTCGTTCCGCAGAATATTATAATTTAATAAATAACGCGAGCATAGCCGCGGGCAACGGTTAGTCTCTAAATAAATGGTGGCGTACAAATCCCTGGAGATTCAACTGCCTTTTACTGCGTAAAAACCTTATAAGGACTTTGTTTATGGAAACTAGGGGTCGGATCTCTTCTAAGAAAACGAAGGATTTAGTTACTGTTACACTGGAGAAATATACATTGGTAAATTGCCACTTATACACCTCAAACAAAAGGTAGCAAGCATGGTATTCGTTCATAAATAATGCGAATAATAATACATACGAGTATATACATTACGCATACAATACAATATGTTTGAGAAATTAAGAATTATCTAACGATTCGACTATCGCTGAATAACTTTCGAACTTATGCTATAAGTGAAGACTAAATCAAGACCTTCTATTTGCGACGAATTGTACTGGTATACGAGTATCTTGTAGATTTACATAAAATTTAAAGTGTGGGCGTCGGAGCTGGTCGCAATCGGCGCAAGGGAAACCAAAAGTACCTACTACAGACTCAATTATACCTCAAAGTACTTAACTATATATAATTTTGGTTGTTTTAAACTTAAGTGACATAGAGAATCTTTAGTTACGTTAAGGATCATTTAACACACTAAAACCCTTTGAAGCACAAAGCACCCGGCAAAGATCGATATAATTTGGTTGGATTATTAAAAACAGTGATTTTGCACAGACTACATTTACTATAGATGTACTTGCTATGAATTGATAGTTCGGAGACTATTAGGCCCACCTAAAAATACCGCATTATTATTATAGCCCAACCGCATATTATGATACGAATTGAATCACGCTCTTGATTAAATTACACGGAGAAAAATTATGTCTAAAGGCACGACGTACTTTCACTTATTACATTAGTGAAAAGTCAAGTCGCAGTTTTAAAAGTACATTCTTTCTATTTGATTTGAATTCTCATTTCAAAATGAAAAAACATACTCATCGCAACAGTATGGAGCATTTGAAATTAGAACACCACAACTACAATTTTAAACACTGTTCGCGGTAATTTTTAATTTTATTTTTGGTTCTTTTCTTTTCTTTTTTTGATCTTACGCTTTAGAATAGCAGCTTAAAATGTTAAGAAATAAAATTGAACATTTTATTTTATTATTTACAAAACGCCTCCATGCTCCTTTTGAGTGAATTGAAAGAGAGTTACAACAAACAACAAATAAACGTTACCATATTAGAAAATATTATAAATAAATATTTCTTCGTTTACTCGGGCGTGGTTAACAATCAACTCGGGAACCGTCCGGTAGCGAGCTCGTCGACGACCAAAACATATCATTAAACTGCAACGGAAGCAGTAATTGCCTCACAGATTAAAGAAGATTGCTATTCCGACATTACCTCCGTCAGACCAGTTAGAAAGTACAGTTTACACGCACATATAGCTCCATAGTTTATTTTATTATATTATATTTGGCCCTTTTTATGTGTTATTGTGCAATTAATAACAACTTAATAGCGGCAAACGTTTATAAAGCGAACTAATGGCAACGGAGATCTTTTGATGTATGCATATTGCGACATTAGCTCTTAGCATACATGTTTTCTATTTACAAAACTGACCAGTGGACGGTAAAATATAATTGATTGTAGTGGTAGAGATATAGAATGCAAAAGGGTCACTCTTAATTTGGTGAACAGAAAATAAAATTACGTATCGTCATGTGACATTTGCAAATTAACGCAATATTTATGCGCATTTAGCACAATTTGTAAAATACTATTATATAGCGTAGCGTACTCAAATCTTTGTATGGACACAATAAAGTGACGCGGTTAAACTGTTCTAATGTACAAAAATATAAAACGTTGGCATACGTTTAGGCTTTTAACATGCACCATTGTTTAGTATTGTCGTGATGATTCTCATTACTTATTAATTTCTATTATGTTTCCCCATAAATATGAATGAAACATTATGAGTCTTAAAATAAAAATGGTAATGAACAATAGAGATGACACACAAACTAAACTCTATAATCTTTTAAATACGTTTGCCTTACGCGGCCATTAAAAATAAACTTTATTTAAATACCACAAACCAACCGACTTAAAATATTATCTGTGGTGATTTCATTACTGCAATATGTACCTATGATCTCTATGTCCAGTTTTAAAATGGCGGTAAATTGTCGCTTTCTTTTTTTAAATTTTACTGTCAATAGTAGATTAGTACAATTTTTTTTGGATTCTATGTTTAAACAAGTAGAGAAATTTATCAATTTATGTTAAACGTTCAGAAATCTCAGGTGTATTTATAATATTACTATGACATAATATATTATGGATTCCACTCATTGGTAATATGAGAATTTTGTATACCTATGTTTGCAGAAAATGTAAACGGACTTCTGTTAGTGTAAGCAATAATATCAATAACGTATACAATACCATAATAAAAGTCGTACTTGCGTCATAGTGCCTATTCCGATTGTATTAGATCCTTTGATGTATTTCGGCAGTAATAGTGATAATAGTCATACAAATTCAAGTTATTCTGTACCTCTATATCTCAGATCGTTACAATACTCTTAGACTTCTTTGTAACCATTTTGTGTTGAATTTCGTTAATTCATTCTGGCTACAAGCCACGTTCAATATTAGCCTTAATCGAGCCCACAATTAAATTATATTAGTCAAAACAGCTTTCGATGTTTCAAAGAGTATTCCGATATCACTTACATCGAGGTTAAATAGTGAGCAATGTTGCTTTATGAGCAATATTTTAAAACAATGATACTTTTACGTCGTTAATACAGCTAAAGCACGTTTCTCTACTGAAATCAATTAACAAAATGTGCGTTTGGATTTTATCTCTTAATATATATGTATATAAGAATTATTATGACTTCTTTTCGTATTCAGTAGCGACACCTAGTGATGTTTTACAACGGTAATGTTTGCTACTTTCCTACGCTTTTTTTTAAACGATAACTCCTGTGCAATTTCATCATAGTTTTTAACCGACTTCATTTGTGGTCATTTCATTGTAAACGTCTCTAATTAACAGAAATAAAGATTATCTCTGATGGACATTCATTATTTTGCATTCCTTAAATTATTTCTTACGCGTAATTCCATTTCTTATGCGTAAAATAAACATTGTTAAGTTCTAAATTCTGTTAGACGCGACGTATAAATCAGCGCAGTAGTAAAAGCCAGCTGTTCGATCGAAAACAGGTGAGCCGTCTCCGAAACAATGGCTCTGGCGTTGAACGAGAGCCGAAATGGACATTGTAACTACTCGAATATGTGGAATAATGTTTCAATCCGCAACCGAAGAGTGTTTTCTTCCCTATAACACGATTGAATGTTTCAAATGTTGTTTATTACTGCAATATGTTGCCTTGGAGAGGTTGAACATATTAGAGAATATATATTAGTCAAAATGTATTGCAAATCTGTGAATAATACAGATCGCTTAATAGCTATTAGTAATAAAAACGAAGTAATATCGCTCTAGTTGCAATATGGTTTTTTGTCCCGCCCATGGTTTTTTGTCTATTTAACTTCAAATAAAAGGAATACTTCTTGTGTAAGTCTCCAAAGATTGCGCTATATGAAATACGAGAAACAAGACGGAACACTTCTACACTAAGTGATATTGAACCACGATAGAAGAGTGATAGAAACCCAAGTAACGATTGTACTGATAAGGCAAAAATAAGATTGGTGATAATAACGCCACGCGCCAACAAAAGACTATCTATATATATTAATAGTTTTTGTATAAAAGAACGTAGCTGTGTTCTGTTACATAAAATTTAAATTCCTAAAGTCAAAGTACTAACTACTGCTTAGAGTGACTCACACGACAAAAGCAACGTTCGGGTAGCGATTACAATGTAGACACTGAACGCAAATCCGAAGTTAAATATTTTCATAAGCAATCCGAGGCGTGGCTAATGGCAACCTTATTGTTAACTGAAAATCCGCTGGCTTAACTTGACTTTAACTATGAGGCCTATTATTATACATCCACTAAATACATCACAAAATCCTTGTCGCTGTTTATATTATCTATACAAATAAATAAAAATGTATGTTTGTAATATTAAAATAACCGCTTATTACTAAATGCATACGTATATATACACGGTACATGTACCAAAAGAACACTCAAATTTTGTTTCTCTTTTCGTCTGTTTGTTCCGGCTAATCTCTGGAACGGCTGGTCCGACTTTGACGGGACATTCAATGGCAGATAGCTGATGTAATAAGGAATAACTTAGGCTTCTTTTTATTTTAGTATTATAAAATAATTTATAAAATAACGCGAGCAAAGCCGTACGTAACAGCTCGTTGCAATATAAATGTATACAAGGTGAAGTCCCATTGACTTTAATCCTAAACGTGTGCTTAAATTGTATGTACGTATGTTGGTATGGTTTTCGATAAGTTGGCTAACACACCGTCATGCGGGTATTTTAAAATGCAAATTAAAAGAGGAATTAGGGGAAAGTGGACTATGTCGCCATTAATATAAAACAGTACAAATGGAGTACAATCAAGTCTATAAAGAGACGATTCAATGTTAACCCATACCGATGTTAATAAATTTAGTACATAATTTGGGTATTATAGTTCTAGTTGTATATGGTTATAGATATAGTTAATAAATCATATTAAAACTGCAACGCTTAAAAGGCTTGTCCAGAAGAGATCCGTGGACGAGACACGATTTTTATATATCACGTTTAAAAACCTTTTAAACAATAAATCGTAAATTTATGATTCACGATTCATAGTATGATTTAAAGCGAAAATTTGGAACGGTTCATTCTAATAATTTTACGCACTTACGTGGCTAGGCGTGTAGTACACGAGAATCATTTAATTGATAGCGCCGAGAGAAATTTGATATAATTGCTCCTCTATTACTGCACAGATGCTCCTATCAAACGAGCTCATTAAAATCGATGATAGAACAACGGAGTTAGCACTTGTGATTTGATTCTGAACTGCTGGCTAATGACTAAAAATTGCAATCAGAATGAAACACGAGAAATTGCCATGAATTGCGTTAAAGTTGCCAAGTTTGTCACTACTTTACAAAAAAATTATGATTACAATATTCATAAAAGAATTAAAATTACAAATCTAACTGAACGTGTGGAGAATAAACAAACAAAGTGCTTAAGATTACAAAAGATTATCACACAACGCTTCCTAATGTATCTAACTAGATCGCCATGGATTCACACGATCATTTGCTCAAACGGTTTGCCAGTATTGTTAAATTGACTCGTACTATATACCCTTTTAAGTAAAATCCTTTAACACCCGCAATTGTTAAATCAACGAAGGCAAGTCTTTATCGACTTAAGGTCCATGACCGAAAGATATTTTTATTGAAAAATTGTTACGATTACTTTTCAGAAGACACAGGAAACATTTTTATAAATATGCACTCTGACAAAATAAGCTTATCGATTTATGTATCGTATTATTCGAGTGTATGTTTATAAAAACGTACGAGATCCACAATTTTAGTATATTCATCATTTGTCAGAAAGCCAGACAACGTTTGCGTGGAAGAGAACTTGTCAGTATGAACGATGAACTCATATACATTGAGTCAATTGAACTCAATTGAATAATAACGTCTACTTCAGTCGGGATTAGTGACCATACATAGGGTATAGTTTGTCTGATGAAAAAATTGTTCGGTTGTGAAAATAACCGTATTCGTTTATTGTTTTCAGATGCCACAAGTGTTTGAGACATGACACGGGACAGCTACGAGATGGATACAAACAGAATGTCGCGAGGCGGCTCACTGTTCGGCAAAGACCCGCAGACGCAACTGCGCACCGCGTTACGGACTAATGACTTGACCACGTTCAAGAAACTCGTGAGCTACGGCGCAGTGGACCTGGAATACGTTTACCAATACCCAGATTACAAAACGTGCCTTGAACTAGCCATTTCTGAGGCCGACAAGAAAGACAATAAAATAAACTTCGTGAAGTTCCTTCTCCAACACGAAGTGGAAGTCAATAAAGTCAACGAAACCTTCGGCACTGCGCCCATTCATTTGGCCGTTGAAAATGGAAATATTGAAGCCTTGAAGGCCCTTCTAGAGGTCGATAGAATAGATGTGAACGTGAAGTCTAAAGGAAACACCGCTTTATTATTGGCCATAAAGCAAATTCAGGATTTAGACGACGATCGCGAACAAGATTTAACTATATACGAAGACATGATTGAACTGCTCCTGAAGGCTGGTTGTAATGCAAACTCGCCGGATCTTAAAGGCGTCACACCAATATTTTCCGCAGCCAAGCAAGGACTTGAAAGAGTCATTACGTTGATATTAGATTACGCGCATGATCCTATTGATCTAGATTCATACAAACATATAAGTGGCAAGACTGCTCGTTATTATTTAAAAGAAGCTTTTCCCCATTTATTGGAAAAGTTCAATTCTCCGTCCGACGGTATGCATGTAATCGATGCTGACAAATTATTTTGGTATCTGAATAGACATGAGCAAAACAATTTTGTACGTGATTATACAAAACTGTACAAGAAAAATGATCACCGTAACGTATTAACTGCTAACAATGGCATGAACACTTTGTTACAGTTAGCAACTGATAGTGGATTTGAAAAAGCTGTTGAAATATTATTGAAATCGGGGGCAGATCCTAACGCCACATGCTCAGGAAACTCCTGTCGTCCGGTCGCTATAGCTTGCAGAAATGGATATAACGATATTCTTAAAATGTTTGTAGACAATGATTCTACCCTATTTGAGCCAGTAAATGGCGAAACTCTGTTACAAGCGACGATTAGAGGTATGAAATTTAACAGTAAAGAACCAAACGTTGATTTCAAGGGATGTTTGAACACATTATTGACCGATGCTCGGGTCAAAAATCAGATTGACGTTAATCATTCCGACTTTAAAGCTAACACCGCCTTGCACTATGCAGCTAGAAGTGGTGATCATGACACAATATTGTCACTACTTCGGAAGGGAGCGTGTGTTGGTTTGAATAATAAATTCAATCAACCTCCATTAGCAGATATAAGTGCTAAAACATTTGAAACTTTCTTGGATGAATGCGTAACTACCAATAATGATAGACCAAGTGATGACGATTATGAAATTCGTATGAAATATAGCTTTTTAGTGTATCCCAATAATGCTTTAGAAGATGAAGAATGCAAAGTGCCACTGATGGATAATACAAATAACAACGCTAAAAATTCTGAGACCATATTATCTCCGGAAACAGAAGCATTGCTTTATATGACACAAAACGAAGAATTACGACCACTTCTTAAACATCCCGTTATCACCAGTTTCTTATATTTAAAATGGCAACGAATAAGTTGCCTTTTCAACGCCAATATAACTTTTTATGCTTTGTTTTGGTTGAGCCTAATCCTGTACATTATATTGGGATATGCAATTGAAAAAGAACAAGTAAAACCACTTGAAGGGTTAAATATAGTCACTCATATCGCTGCAAGCATTGGCCTGATCCTACTTATATTTCGAGAACTATTTCAATTGCTGGTATCGCCAACCAAATATCTACAGAGTTTGGAAAACTGGATGGAAATTGCACTCATATTTGTTACATCATGGATATTATTCAATGACTCAGCGCAAGAATCCACTAAGCAACAACTATCTGCAATCGCTATTCTTATATCGTCAGCTGAGCTCGTATTAATTATTGGTCAATTCCCAAATTTCTCGACATATATTGTGATGTTAAGAACCGTTTCATGGAATTTCTTCAAATTTTTACTTTGGTATTGTGTTTTGATCATAGCCTTTGCTTTAAGTTTTTATGCATTGTTTAAGAAAATAGGAATCGAAGAAGACCAGAAAGCGCCCAATCCTAATACCGATGTCCAAGGTGAAGATGACGAAGAAGATTTCTTTGAAGATCCCGGAAGCTCCTTATTCAAAACAATCGTAATGTTAACTGGAGAATTCGACGCCGGTTCTATCAAATTTAGTACATTCCCAATAACTAGTCACATTATATTTATTGTGTTCGTTTTTATGGTACCCATTGTTTTGTTTAATTTACTCAATGGTTTAGCAGTTAATGATACGCAGGAAATAAGGGCGAATGCTGAACTAGTTGGCCATATTTCACGCGTTAAATTAATATCATATTTTGAAAGTGTACTCATTGGAAAGGTTTATACTAAGCCTTCAAAACTTTGGTCCTGGCTCCCACCCTCCATACAAGAATTAAATTTCATCAACCCTAGGATGCTGTGTATAAGGCCTTTTGCAAATCGAATTAGTTTATTCCCCAATTTTCTACCATTATATCGGATAGTTGTGAAGCCCAATAAAGATAACATTATTGAGATTCCTCGCCCAGACATTCCACAGAAAATCGGCGATGATTACGAAGACGTAGAAAGCGGTAAATGCTGTTTTGATTGCTGCCTGTCCTACAGGCTGGATCCGAAGGTAGTGAAAAATGCAAAGATTGTAATCAACAAAAAGTCGCAAGTTTCTGAGTTAGAACAAATTGACAAAAAATTGAGCAACTATGAACGGAAAATAACATCGCTAGAGGATAAATTAAGCCAGATACTAAGTAAAGTGGAATCACTTTAAAACACTTATAAAATATACGAAATCTTATTTTTAATAAAACATTATATTACTACTATTATTTAATGATCACAATTCAAATTAATGGAGGAAAATAGAGTTGAGAAATTACTCTATGCATTTAAGTAACATAAATCAAAATGAATTTTAATTTCCAGTGTGTGCCTTGTAATAATATTCCTAATAATTAAAAAAACATATAATACTCTCTAATCACATAGTTTTATTTAAACTGTCTTAATTATTATGAGAAACAGAGATTTTAGTATTATTATTATTTCTTATACGTATATAATAAA